>JAVJIF010004428.1:0-261495 GCA_038442645.1 Agave tequilana
CGGTCGCCTTCCCAGGTAACTTTGAATAATTCTGTCAGTTATTCCTGTCACTTGATTGAAATAGCTAGTTCGTCCATCTGTCGCATGATAGAATTTATTGACTGTTCCCACTATATAAGTGAGTTGTGTGATTCTGATCTTGAGTGGTAACCGACCTAATATTAATTGTGCAACTAAATTAATTTGAATCTGTGATTACTTGATATATCTTGAAGTTAACTGTATCAGCACGTGTCTTTATCACTGTCTCCACATTATAATTTTCTTAATCACGTGTTAGTCTCATTAGCTTAAAATTGGTATTATCTTTCACCATTCTAATCTCTGACTCCTCCTGCATAACATACATATCCTAAGGACAGCTTGCATTTAGGGTCAGTGAGAATCTTGCATGCCTACTAGAAGTGGTAGAACTTTTTCTATAGGCGAAACTTCAGCACCAATGGACCCTAGCATTCATGATACCCTTAACACAATCCTACAAAGATGGAGAGCATGGACAGGCAACTACAAGAAGTTAGGATCAGGTTGATGTCAACTGTAGGGATCTAGCAACCAGAATTGTAGGCTAGAAACTATATAGAGAGAATCATGGATGATGAGAGTTCTCGAAATGACAGTAGGTCTCCTAGGCGTGAGCGAGGCCATGACAGTAGGTCTCCTAGGCGTGAGCGAGGCCCACCTTACTGGACAACTGATGCCGATGCCCAGTATATCAGGAGCGTTAAAGTTGATGCTCCTTCTTTTGACGGGCGTTTAGACCCTCAGGTCTATATCGATTGCAGTTGGCCATGGACCGATATTTTCGTTGGCATGACATGTCTGAATCAAGAAAGGTTCGATTGGCCGTTATGAAATTAACGGGACAAGCGGGGCAATACTGGGAAAATTTAGAGAGGATGATGAGGTACAGAAGGGAAGACCCCGTGGACACTTGGGAAGCATGAAAGAGAAGCTTATGATGAAGTATGTTCCACCATCATTCAGTCAACAATTGTTGGACAAATGGAATCGATGGACCCAGGGAAACAAGTCAGCCGCTGATTACATTGCTAAGTTTGATGAATATCTGAATCGGTGTGGAGCTATTGAGTTAGAATCTCCCGAACAGACCCTATCTAGGTTTAGGGTCCGGTCTTAGGGATGATTATCGCCGAGAGCTCATTGCTCGAGGCATCACGACTCTAGAACAGGCGTATCAGCTAGTCACCGACTTAGATGAGTCTAGAGATCCTATTTTAACCGAAGTAACTTTAAGGATAACTCTAGAACCACCACTACTGGTCACCAAGCTTCAACCGAACACTTCCTACCCCAAGTAACCTGCCTCCAGTTCCTCTAGCGTCAAACCAGCAGGTCCTTCTGGTGCAAAGCCCTTTGCATCCGAGAAGAGAACGGTAAGTGAACCAGGAAAGTCAACCCTAGAACCCAATGCTACAGGTGTCAAGGGTATGGTCACCTTGCCAGCCAGTGCCCGAGTCAAACCAAAACCCTCTTTGTCGAAGTTCCCATAGAATATATAGAAGAGAGGATGATGGAGAAGAGTGGTGCACCAACAACGATGACTCGATGCCTCTGTCGAAGAGTATGAATTCAATGGGTGCATCAGAACTGTGGAAAATACGAGCCTACCTCCTGGCGTAGCTCGCACCCAATTAGGAGTGGTTAGATGTACTTTAACCCAGCCTGAACCACTCAACGACTGGAGAAGGACTGCCATATTCCAAACTTGCACAAAAATTGGCAATAAGAACTGCAAGGTAATAGTGGATAGTGGCAGCTGCATCAACGCTGTGGCATCAAGTTAATTACCACCTTGGGGATGACACCGGTGAAGCATCCAAACCCCTACAAGGTTACATGGATCGATGCTACATCTATCCGATGTTCAAGAAAGATGTCAAATTCCCATCCAGTTTGCCACATACACAGAAAATGTGTGGTGTGACATACTACCCATGAATGTAGGTCATATCATTTTGGTCGACCATGGTTATTTGACCTAGATTGTGACCATACATGGACGTACCAATCAGTGTTCGTTCGTCCATAATGGAAAAAGGTGAAGATTATGCCAAATCAACCGAAGCCGCCAACCCGAGAGAAAGAGGCTGATAAAGGGAAAGATAAAGTGGACGTAATAAATCCAAAAAAAAGGGTTGATAGGGCAAAGGTAAGATGGAAATGAATTTGATTAGCCACGATCAACTTGAAAAGAGCTTGCAGGATGGTTCTACTTGTTTATGCTCTCGTGGCTCGAGAGGCTAGCCGGGATATCGAGGAGCAGATTCCTGAGCACATCAAGCCATTCTGGAGGAGTTTTCCGAAACCCTCCCACAAGATCTTCCAGGTGAGTTGCCCCCTATGCGAGACATTCACATGCTATTGACTTAGTCCCAGGAGCAACTTTACCAAATTGCCCCACTATAGAATGAACCCAACGAACATGCGGAATTGCAACGGCAAGTAGAAGAGCTACTTGACAAGGGTTCATCAGAGAGAGCTTGATCCATGTGCGGTTCCCGCACTTTTGGCGCCAAGAGAGGATGGTACATGGCGTATGTGTGTGGATAGTCGTGCAATCAATAAATTACCGTCAAGTACCGTTTCCCTATTCCCCGTCTTGATGATATGCTGGATCTGATGTCGGATGCCACAATCTTCTCCAAGATTGATCTTAAGAGCGGGTACCATCAAATTAGAATCCGACCCGGGGATGAATGGAAAACCGCATTTAAGACTAAGGATGGCTATATGAATGGTTGGTTATGCCCTTTGGACTGTCCAATGCTCCAAGCACCTTCATGAGAGTAATGACCCACAATTGTTTCGACCGTTTATCGGTAAGTTCGTGGTGGTCTATTTTGATGACATACTGATCTATAGCCAAACCCCGGAGCAAATGTGGGTCATCTGAGGCAAGTCCTCTGCACACTCCATGCTGAGAAGTTTTATGCAAAATCCAAAAAAGTGTGCTTTTTGTATAGACAGGGTTATCTTCCTAGGATTTGTGTTTCCTCCCCGAAGGGTTTCCGCAGACCCTGAGAAAGTGAGGGCAATAACCGAGTGGCCACAAACCCGAACGATTAGGGAAGTCAGAAGCTTTCACGGGTTAGCCACTTTCTACCGTCGGTTCATCAAGAATTTTAGTGCTATCATGGCACCTATCACCGACTGTTTAAAGAGTGAGGTGCTCCAGTGGACTCCTGCTGCCTCCAAAGCTTTCGCTGAGATAAAGAAGTTGATGACGGAAGCTCCCGTAATGCGTCTCCCTGATTTTTCAAAAGCTTTTGAAGTAACTTGTGACGCATCGGGACTAGCATAGGTGGTGTACTGAGTCAGGAAAACCACCCGGTTGCTTATTTCAGCGAAAAACTAAATGATGCCCGCAACGCTACTCCACTTATGATAAAGAATTTTATGCCGTTATACAGGCGTTGCGCTACTGGAGACATTATCTGTTGCCACAGGAATTCGTGCTGTACTCAGATCACGAAGCGTTAAGGTATCTCAACTCCCAGAAGAGATTAACGCGAGGCATAGCAAATGGGTGGAGTTCTTGCAGGATTACACTTTTGTCCTCAAACATAAAGCAGGCATCGAGAATAAGGTCGCTGATGCGCTGAGTCGACGTGTCACGATCTTGGTGGCAATGAGCACAGAAGTGGTTGGATTTGAGAAATTAAAGAGGAGTATGAATCGTGTCCCGATTTTGGGAACATTTATGTCACGTTACGAGACGGCCCTGTTCGTGAGATGTACGGTTTTCTCCTTCAAGACGTTTATCTCTTCCGATTCCGTAAGTTGTGTATTCCCCGCACGTCCCTCAGGGATTTTCTCTCTTGGAACTACATGCTGGGTCTGGCGGACATTTCGGTCAGAACAAGACAATTGAGGCCGTTGAACACCGATTCTACTGGCCGAGTCTGAAAGAGATGTTTTCTAAAATAGTTAGCCAATGTCGCACGTGTCAATTGGCCAAGCAACAAAAGCAGATTGCCGGACCTTACACTCCTCTTCCTGTACCTAATTGCCCCTGGCAAGACGTGAGCCTAGACTTCATACTAGGACTGCCTAAAACTCAAAAGAAGCATGATTCTATCCTAGTGGTAGTTGACCGATTCTCTAAAATGGCTCACTTCATCCCGTGTTCCAAGACCTCAGATGCGTCTCGAGTTGCTGTCTTATTCTTTGATCATATCGTAAAGTTGCACGGGATACCTAAAACCATGGTGTCTGATAGGGATGTTAAGTTTGTTAGCTATTTTTGGAAAACACTTTGGCATAAGATGGGCACCAAACTGAAATTCTCAACCGCCTTTCACCCACAGACGGATGGTCAAACCGAGGTGGTAAACAGATCGCTAGAAATCTCCTCAGGTGTCAGTTGGAGAAAATTTAAAAACTTGGGATCTCATTTTGCCCATGGCTGAATTTGCATATAACGGATCTGTCAATAGGACTACGGTCTCAGTCCTTTTGAAATCGTAAACGGTTTTAAGCCCAGCAACCCATTGATTTAATTCCCATGGCTCATCATCATTCTAGGTATCAGACTCCGCATCAGCATTTGCATCCCATATTCATGCATTACATGAGGAAGTCAGAGACAAGATAATGAAAATAATACTGATTATAAAGCTTCTGCAGATCTACATCGCCGATTAAGGTCTTTTAATATCGGAGATTATGTGATGGTCCCGCATGCGACCCGAACGGTTTCCACCAGGAACCGTGAAGAAATTACACGCGCGAAGTGCAGGGCCATTCAAGATTCTCAAGAAAATCAATTCAAATGCTTATGTGGTGGATCTCCCACCTGACTTTGGCATCAGTTGCACCTTTAATGTTGAGGATTTGGTTCCATATCGAGGTACTTTTGATACCCCTTCTGATCCATTTGTGGATGAGCCAAGCCAAGACCTTCTTTCTGAGAGCCCCCCACTACCTCCACTTTCCCCTAAAATGTCCTATGCAACAGAACATATAGATTCTATCTTGGATGATCAGATTATCTCTACGGGAGATGGAGGGACGAGACGCTATCTCATTAAGTGGACGGGAAAACCTGATTCAGAAAATTCTTGGATTACTGAGGAAGACCTCCAGCATCTTGGTCCTGATCGACTGGAGCACTATCACAGCAGACAGCAGTTCTGTCCCCCACACTCGACAGGGTCGAGTTCTTTCCACCCGGGGGGAATTGATGAGGATCATGCCACCGCCCAGGAGCAGGTTCGATCGAGTATACGTCAGGAGGCGACGCGCTGGTCTTCTATGGCTTTAGATGGGACTTGTTTCAGACTTTATTGATAGCAGATGTTTTTACCTTTATTTGTTTTCCTTTTATTTTTTTATCTTTGTGGACGTTTAGTACCACATCGGTTATTTCCCAGTACTTCTCTCTTGTAAGGCCTATATAAGGCCCCCTAGACTATTGTAATGAATTATTGAATGATAAAAAACTTCCACAAGTTATTTGGCAATTCTTGAGTCTCTTTTGCTCTCGAGTTTTGGGTGAGAAGCCCGCGTAAGGGGTGGAACCCAACTTTTATCTTTTTTCTCAATTTAAATCTGGTCTCGATTTGAAGGCGATTGCGATCCAGGTGGGTTTTACATCAAAAGAGCCTAAGGGGCTATTTGGTTTCAAGGAAGTGGGCTGAAGGGAGGAAGTGGGGAGTGTCATTTCCCACTTTAGTTGCCCATCCAAACCTAGAAAAGAAAAATGAAAAAACTCCTTTTCTTTTTCTCTTTTCCCTTTTACACAATCATTTTCTCACTTCCAGCGTGCAACACTTAATTTTGTGGTCATGTAAATCTCATTTGTAATAAGTTGTAACTCAAAATAGTTAATTTTGTGGTCATGTAAAATCTTACTTGCATTCTAATTACAGTCTAATTTTTTTCATAATTAATTTTATTTTAATATTATTTTACGATTAACTTTGTGGTCACCTTTCCACTTCCACTTCCATATTGCTAACCAAACACCGAAAAACACAATATACTTTTTCACTTCCACTTCCCAACTACCAACCAAATACCGAAAAGATACACATAAATTCTCATTTTCCAAAAGGAAAAAAAGCCTACTTCCTCACTTCCGCCCACTTTCTTGAATCCAAACAGCCCCTTAAGTAACAAACTGACTGCATCCACGAATTGTGAGCCCCATAGTATACAAGAAGTTGACAACAAAATGTTTTTACCTTCAAAGATATTGAGCATGTGAACAATAGAGATGATCTTTCACATTGAATGCAATGATAGGAATGACTAAGCTCAATCAATAAGTGAGACTGAAACACTAGAAGCGACTACAAAGGAGGTGTAAATGAGAAGTCAACATGGATACGTTGAAAGACTACTATGCGCTATGTAGGAACAACACGGCATGCTATATCCCTACTAATATAATGCAAACTCTTTAAGGGTCATGGCTAATGTCATGTCCTACTACCGCTCCCGAATTGTGCCTAGCTGTCTATGTGCCAACATCATCTAGATCTCACTATAACAACATTCATATAAATCTAACTACCCCACACCCCTACAACTATAATAGTTTCATTAATTTTACCATTATATTTTTAAAATTCAAGTTGTGTTTGCCAAAGCATATTTAAGACTCATCTAATTATACAAGGATCATGCAACAATTTTTTCCTTTAAGAATAATGTAGTATTTTTAAAGTTCAAGCTATCCCAAGGGATAAAAAATATAAGCAAATAAATCTGGTGTGTATAGAATGATACATGCACAAATACACCAACAAAACAACAATGAAACAGGACTTGTCCAAAATCCTAGTACATATCCCTTTACTCTATGCAGCTCTGCTAGAGACCATTTCCTCTATCAGGAATACCTCAATGAGTATTTTGAGTTTTAAAAACCCTGGGACCCATGGTTTAAAATCTAAGATTCGATATCAGTATGGCCACTGTTTCTAATATCAATATTGTCAATATTGGTCATCAATATCGGCAATATCAGCCAATATCAGCCAATATCGCCAATATCGGCTGATATTAGAGGGTCAATATTGTATTGGATACCTCAAAACCCAATACGATATTGCTGACATATATCAGAATCACCGATATTTGAACCATGTTGAAACCAAATTAGTTTTTATCTAGCCCCCTATCTATATGGTGTAGCCGCATGAAAACCAAATGAATCTCTGGAGAGGTTTAAGGGGGCAACCAGACACAATTAGAGTAGGAACAAATTTGGCCCTAGGCACATCCGTGAACCTAGATTGACCGTCTTAATTATGAAATGAACTACCTCAACAACCCCAACCACCAACACCACTTGGATGCTAGGCTCACCGAGAAAACATTCAGGTCACCTTTGGGTCATTGTCAGGATCCAAACAGCGCTCCAAGACCATGTCAAGAGTTGGAATTTCAAAACAAGCACCACTCATTCATGTACAATTGCACACAAAAACTCAAGTAATGATCTATAAGTTTAAATTAATTCAAATGAGACTACTCAGTTATTAGTAATGAAAGGTTCATGTATGGTCAGTGAAATAATATAGAGATATCTTAATTTGTTTTTGTAATTAGAAGATAATGAGGACACAGTCAATAAGAGACTTGTGTCCAATGAGTACCAAAAAAGGGTTGTTCTAGACAACCTTCATGGTACAAGTGTCCTTGCCAAAGTGTCACCTAGATGATACGTTAAGTTTTAAATAATGCTTTTCACTTAATAAAGCATCACTAATGCGCCTCAAGGACAATTTTTAATATAGCTATCAGCTGAACATGTTGTAGTATAATTCAAGTAAAATTCTATATTATAATTTTTGGATAGGAATTGTGTTTGATCTGACAAGAATCAATCTGTTGTAAACAATAACACTGCAATGACATGCTATTACTGAACTAATCACCATAGAACATGCATGATGCACTAATTCCACCTTTAGATTAAAATCGTCATCTTAGCAAAACAGAGTGTGGAGAACAAAATAGGATTCAAAGTAAATAGAAACATTCCTAAAAAATTAGCTTATTAGATCATTAAAATTAAGTTGGTAGATAACCAGAGGAGATATAAATCGAACATACAGAAATATGAATTTAGTATTAGCAAATCATACCAATACCAAGGTGATTTTCATGAAAATAATTATACCTGAAACTTGTTGATGGATGATCTGTCACGGTATAGAAGCACAAGCAAGCATTTCTCGAGAAGCTTCACAGCCTCTTCATAGGTCAGGTCCTCACGCCATTCAGACCGAAGAATTGGCCTTGCAAGATGATTTCCAAATCCAGTAGCGACATGATTGTCCTCAAATTGAGTACCAATCATCCCAACCTGGATGTTGTTGCTATTTATAATATGCTTATGCATGGATTAAAAGAGAAAAGATTGTGGATAGAATAAACATACCATGCCAAGATACTTCTGCCCATTTTTCACCCCACCAAGAACAAGTGAATTCCAAAGAGGGTTAAATTTGTTCCGCCTATTGTACATTACTCGGGTCAAATAATTGTGAACCTCTTTAGGACCCAACGAGTTTCCATCATCCCACATATTATCATAAAGACTGCAAAAATAGAACACAGCATGCAAAATTCTCAATCTGTAGAAGTCTGAACACAATACTATTTGCATTTTGCTAAACAAGAGAAAATAGAAGTGCTACATACATGGAAGGTGTTCTAATTTCTTGTTAATCCATGGAACATGTGTTTAGTAAATAAAGATTTGGGTTATGATTTACTACAATTTGTTTGATGCTTGTAGTTGGAATACTTACATCAGCTCATCAAGAAAGCGTAAGATCTCCTGAAAGTCGCTAATTTCTCCACTCGCACCAAGAAGAGAATGTTTACCAATAGGTTTAATCCTTTCCACGCTCTTGTATCGCAAAGTTGAACCATAGGAACCTATCAGACAAAATGCAGAAAACAAATGATCAAAAGAAATTATATTAACTAGGTCTCAGAGTTATACATAACCAAGTAACATTCTTTTAGTCAAGCCGTATCCTTTAGCAGTCACACTTGCAAAACTTAGGTACAGTAGTTAAGGATTTTAAATAAACAGCACTTGAAAATGTTTGATAGTGTTGCACTGTAAGCACCAAGCTTTTTTGAAGCAATATCGAAAATCTTGCCATTGAAGGGAAAGCAAGTCGGCCAAGAAACCTATGTTCTTTTGCCTGCTTCAGAACAACTGCTTACTCAAAATGCTGACTCCCTCACTAAAAAAGTCACAGGCAAAATGATGCAGCAAAATAGAAGTCTCAGCTATTGAGTGCTCGCACATAGCTGTTTTAGTAGTTTTCATTACCCAGAAAGATTTCACCAACTCGAAGGGTTGATGTCACGTTGAGAGTCAGTTGTGTTTCACTTTGACAAGAATAGGTGTGGCAGGTGGCAATAATGATAATAGAATGATCGCTACAACTTGTTTGCATGTGAGGACTTTTAGCCGATGGCATGACATTTAGCACTACAATGTGCAAACTACGTTCTCAATTGATGAATAAGCATAAAGGAGTTGTCTATCCAAATAAAGGGAGGCTAATTACATGGATATTTTAGAATTGCAATATGCAAAATACTCTCAGTTGATGAATACGTATAAAGGAGGTATCTGTCAAATAAAATTAAAACACCAGCATTATATAATATTGTAATGCATAGTTACATAATACTGCAATACAGTGGCTTCCTTAAAAGACAATAAAAGAAAGTTAAAATCAAATGGACAAATTCCAAGTGCCAGGCAATACAGCAAATATTTTACTCTCAACCACACAAGGGAGTGGTGTTTGGTTGCAAGGAAGTGGACGGAAGGAAGGAAATGGGAAGTATAATTGCTCACTTCCCTATCTATCCAAACACTGGAATAGGAAAATAAGAAAACCCCTTTTCCTTTTCTCTTTTCTCTTTTACACAACCATTTCCTCACTTTCAGAGTGCTACAATTAACTTTGTGGTCATGAAAATCTCATTTGTAATAAGTTGTAGCACAAAACAATTTTTTTTTTGATCATGTAAATCTCATTTGCATTCTAATTATAGTCTATTTTTTATTTTTCTTAATTAATTTTATTTTAATATTGTTTTGCGGTTAACTTTGTGGTCAACTTTTCCATTTCCACTTCCACATTACCATCCAATCACCGAAAAAACATAACATTTTTCAAATCACACTTTCCAACAATATCCAAACACTGGAAAACTTACTAACCAATTCCCAGTTTCAAAGGAAACTATTACCACTTCCTTACTTCTTCACTTCCTCACTTCCACCCTTAGCCAAACAGGCCCAAAGAGAAGACTTTAATAAGTAGTAAAGCACAATAAGACAGTGCAAGAAAGTTTGGCAGTTCTTTTCAACTTTTTTCCTTTTTATTCCAAGATATGGAAAGCAAGTGCAACTTACGAGACATTCAGCGGGTAGGATTCACGCAAGGCCCTTCAATAATATACGAGGTGAACAAGTGCAAGAAAATTTCAGGCTGATAATAGTGTAGGGTGAAAAGGCGCATCTATGACATTACAAATGCAAGTTTGATCTTCTATGAAGACAACATCAAGTTAATGTGCTAAAGGTAACTATTATGGTGTACAGAATTCACATTCAGTCTCATGTTCTTGAAAGATAAATGAAGATGAAGAAAAAAGAATAGGGCATGTTGGTCTTGAAAGATGCATGAAGAGAAAGAACGAAGAAGCCGGCGCATCAATTAGTGGTGGATAAGATTTCTAATATTGCAATACGCCACCATGTAATGATATAGATAACGTAACACACCCCAAACTAGTTTTATATTAATAATCTTTACTACTCTAATACTAACATTTAAAGGAGAATACATAAAGTCTGTAAGAGCATATATAGGAGTTTTACGCAAATATTTCATGGCTATCTTTAATGAACCAACCCGGTGAGGTTAACTTTGATAGGGTACAATATTAAAAATTGTACAGGTCATATGTGCAAAATTAACTCATCACATAGGAGCGGCGACAGTGAGTTATATATCAAAGTTTCTATCCCTTTTTTGGGCCAGGAACATGGTCGCCATGAGTCAACTGTGTGACCCAAGGAACTGAAAGGCAGTGCTAGAGTGAGTTAAGACTTAAGAATTAGCAAGATTAGCCCCAAAGCACCTATGCGGGGGCATTATATATGGTTAAAACTTCAGATAGGAAGCATGATATTTTGGAAGGAATGAATCAAAGTAAGCAGCAAGCCAGCAATTCCACAATGTATGGAAACGGTTTCATCTGACAAGTCAAGAAAATGAAATCAAATTAGAGTCTGAAAATGACCATTTAACACAGAGGTTATTGCACAGTTTTGCTAAATTTGAACTATTCAAGACCTCAAGACATGTAAAGAAAAAGGAGAGATGTCAGACCAGGGATCAAAATCTCGGCCGAGTCGGATACGACTCGGCCGAGTCGTATCCGACTCGGCCCCTCCGGTCCAACTCGGAGGCCCGAGTCAGGTAAGTATCGCCGAGTCGGCCCGGATCGGGTCCGAGTCGGACCCGATCCGGCCGACTCGGACCCCGTGACTGCGCCCTTAAAAACGCGATGAGGGAGAGAGAGAGATCAGATCTGATCTCTCTCTCTCTCTCGCGCTCGCCGTCCCCCCCGCGACGCCCTCGCCGTCCCCCGCCGTAGCCGTCGCCGTCGCCGTCGCCTGCAGGTATGTTCTCCCCTCTCTCCCTCTCAGTCTCTCTCTCTCTCCCTCTCTCTGTGCCTCTCTCTCCCTCTCTTTCTCTGTCTCTCTCCCCCGCAGCGGCGCGCGCTCTCTCTCAATATCTCTCTCTCTCTCCCCCCTCTCCGCAGCGACTCTCTTCCGGCTCTCTCTCTCCGCAGCGACTCTCTCTCTCTGTCTCTCTCTCTGTGTCGGTGGCTATCTCTCTCTCTCCCTCTGTATCTCTCTCTCTCACTCTGTATCTCTCTCTCTCTCTGTCGGACTCTCTCTCTCTCTCACTCTGTATCTCTCTCTCTCTGTCGGATTCTCTCGCTCTCTCTGTATCTCTCTCTCTGTATCTCTCTCTATCCCTCTCAGTCTCTCTCCCCCTCTCTGTCTCTCTCTCTCCCTCTCCCTGTCAGTCTCTCTCTGTCTCTCTCTCTCTCTGTCCCTCTCTCCCTCTCCGTCTCTCTCTCCTCCACTGTGTTCCCCTCTCTCTCCTCTGTCTCCGTCTCTCTCCCTCTCTCTGTTCCTCTCTCTCTCTAATTAATTTGCATTTAATGTCATTTATTTAGTTTAGTTTAGGTAAAGTTAATTTAACTTAATTTAGGTTAATTTAATCTAATAAAATTTTGTAATTACGTTAGGTATTTAATAATTTTATTGAAGTTAGGTAATTAAGTTAGTGTAGGTTAATCTAGTATAAACTAGTTTAGTTTAATTTAATGTAGTTTCATTTAATTGAATTGAATTTAATTTAAATTAGTTTAGTTAACTTAATTTAGGTTAATTTAATTTAATAAAGTTTTGTAATTAAGTTAGGTAATTTAATAATTTTATTGAAGTTAGGTAATTAAGTTAGTGTTGCTTAATCTAGTATAAACTAGTTTAGTTTAATTTAATGTAGTTTCATTTAATTGAGTTTAATTTAATGTTTTTTTAATTTAGTTAATTTTAGTTTTAATTTAATTTAACAGATAATTTTTTTAATTTCAGTATGGCTCCAAAGCAACGCGATATTGGATGGGAACATGGTACCCCTGTTGGTGGAAGTAGAAAACTTGTGAAGTGCAATTATTGTGGGAAACAAGTCCATGGTGGTATCACGAGATTGAAGCCATATAGCACATGTACCCGGTCAGGTGGAAGGATGCTTGCGTATCAAAAGAGATATCTCAAATAATGAGACGACATCTTTCTGAAGGTAGCAAAGAAAGAGCGGCCATTAAATCTAAAAAAACCGACTTATGAGATCTTTAAGTGAGGAAGATTTCTATGATGTGACCGAAGAAGATTCTGATAATGAAATTGAAGAAGTTGGTGGTTTAGAGAGGAGTTGAAAGAAGACATCTGAAACAAGCCATGAAAGAAAGTCGTGAAATGGCTTGGAGATCGGCAGAAGGAGTTGATATTGGTGGCAGTAGTTCACAGCCTTCAGGATCAGGGAGTAACCGTGGATTGCGTCGGAGTATGACTATGAGAGAAGCTGAAATTCCAGCTCGTGGTATTGATCCTTACATGTTCCCAACAAAACAGAAATCAATCAAAAGCATGTTCTCAACTGAGAATATGAAAAAGTTAGAAAATCCGTGGCGAAGTTCTTTCACTACAATGCAATACCATTCAATGCAGCTGATAGTGGTCCTTACTACCAAGCCATGATTAATACTATTGCGGAGGCAGGTCCAGGTGTAAAAGGCCCTACAGGGTACCAGATTGGCAATCTCTATTTAGAGGAGGAAGTGAAAGAAATTGGAGTATATATTGCTTCAATAAAAACAAAATGGCCGCAGTATGGTTGCACGATCATGTGTGATGATGGAGTTCTCATAATAGAAAGCCTATTGTTATTTTCATGATTTATTGTGATAGAAGCATGATCTACCATACTTCTGTTGATACCACTAATATCTCGAAGACTGCTGAGTATATATTCTCGCTAATGGATAAAGTTGTTGATGAAGTTGGCGAAGAAAATATCGTGCAGGTTGTAACAGATAATGAGGCAAGTTTCAAAGCAGCTGGTCACATGTTGATGGAGAAGAGAAAATATTTGTTTTGGTCTCCCTGTGCAGCACATTGCATTGATTTGATGCTTGAAGATATTGGCTCTTTGAAATCAGTCAAGGAGACATTAGATGATGCTAAGGTGATCACATCATTTATTTACAATAGCCTCAAAGTGGTGAATTTAATGAAGCTATATACCAAAGATAGAGATTTGTTGAAACCAGGTATAACACGGTTTGCCACCGAGTTTATTTCTATTGAAAGCCTTATTCGCTATGAGCAAGATTTGAAAAGAATGTGCACGACTACCGAATGACGTGAATTCAACAAGGAAAGGAGTAGAAGAAGTGTGCGAGATAAGGTTGCTAATCTCATTCTGACTGACCGGTTTTGGAAGAAGGCAAGAGAGGTCCAAAACATAATGGATCCTCTTGTTAGAGTCTTGAAGATAGTGGACCAGGACAAGAAACCTACACTATCTATTATATATGAAGCTATGGATAGAGCAAAATTGGCTATAAAGGCCTCAAATAAGAACTGAAAGAAGTACTGAGACATCATTGATAGAAGATGGGAGGGACAATTGCATAGACACTTGCATGCTGCTGGTAATTCATTTGCCTAGAAATCATATTTGTTGACTAGAAATTGAAACTGTCATATCATAACAATCGTTTGCTTACATTATTGCAGCATATTTTTTAAATCCAGCACTCCAATATTCAAAAAACTTTTCTACACATCCAGAAGTGAGATATGGATTAAAGGAGGTCATTAAAAGATTAGAGCCAGATTTGACTAAACAAGCAAGAGCTATTAATGAGGTAATAATAATTTATTTATTTCATCGATATAATGTTATGCAAATATTAACACTTGTGATGTGTATTCTCACAGATAAAATTATTTGTGGATGGAGTTGGAGAATTTGGAAGCTCACTAACTAGAAGAGCAGTGCAACAATCTCTTCCAGCTGATTGGTGGATTAATTATGGCGAAGAAGCTCCCAATCTGCAGAAAATTGCCATCAAAGTCTTAAGCCAAACATATTCTTCATCGGGTTGTGAAAGAAATTGGAGCACGTGGTCGCTAATTCATACAAAACTGCGCAACCGGTTGGCAATGAAAAAGTTGCATAAACTAGTATATGTGCATTACAATATGCGGTTGCGAGTAAGAAACTTGACATGCAAAAGCGACACTGATGATTATTACAACCCAATTGATCTGAACAATATTTTTCAATGATGATGATATTTTGGATGAGTGGATTCGTGAGGGAGAACAGCCGATGTTACCACCAGATGACTTAGGTTGGTTAGATGAAGGTATTCGTCATACTGACGAAAGTGGCGGTGATGATGGTGATGGCGGTGATGATGACAGCGGTGATGGTGGTGGCGATGATGGTGGTGAGGGTGATGGTGGTGAGGGTGATGGCCGCAGTGATGGTGGTGATGGTGGTGATGGTGAAGAGACTCATGGTGTTGGTGGAAGCCAACGAGATGATGCTTTAACATGGGATTCACAATATTATGCCACACAAGATACAGATCATGGAGGCCGGGCGGGGATTTCACAGCAGCGTAGGCATTTGGATCGGTTGGTCGAATTCAGTTCTAGCGATGATTATTCGAGTGGACATGATAACTACTCACATGGTCATCATAGTCTTGAAGGCCATTTACAGGGGTTGGGTTTGACATCTGGCCAATATTCTGGCACTGATTATTCTAGCACTGGTGAATACTCTACTAGCAGCACTGAATATCGAGGTTTTGGGTATTATCACCATGGAGCTGATATTGCACAACCCCTACCGCCATATTACTCTGATAGTGGATCCTCTGGCCAATCATCTCAGCCTACATGATCTCACCCACAAACATATCATTATCCTTATGAAAACTATATGCCTGGTTTCTATACTTATCGCGGGCCAGATGATAATGATGATTTGGAGCCTCCTGGTAATTCAATGTGAAAATGACTATATTAGCAGGTACTTATGAATTATTTTGTACAATTTACTATATTATGCATGTATTTTGATATTTTTCTACCGACGACGCTTGTATTTATGCTTTCACGTTATGTTTTGAGTGTTAGGTGATATGTTTTTGAATATGTGATGCATGAATTTGGATGTTTACATTTTTTATGATTTGTCATGATTTTTTCATAATTTTTTTGGCGCTCTATGTAGCGTTTTTTGCGTATCGCCCGAGTCCGATCCGAGTCGCCGAGACCGATCCGTCTCGGTGCCGGCCGAGTCGGCGGCCGAGACCGAGACTTTGAACCATGTGTCAGACAGGATATGATCTAACAAGCATTGGAATCAATGCCACGGTACAAAGATGCGCTCAAACACCTTCAGTTGAAGAAGCATTATTCAACTGAAATCCATCCATGTTAACACTACATTCACTGCATAATAATTTGCTGAAGAATAATTCTTCAGTGCTAATAACTATGTGTTTCTAACAAATATTGATTGCGACTTCACCAGGATGGTAGCTTACGTACAAAATACAAGTCATGAAACTAGTAACGAGGAGCAAACAGTTGCAAAGGAAGTATGTATTTGAGACATGAGAACAATCTGAAGATAGGGACATACCGCCCATATCAGCAGCCAAGATAACTCCATCTTTATATTTCATGCCTAATACTGATGTACCAGTTACAAAGGGATACCTGCATACAAGTTCTAACTTTTAAATATACATTTCACTCCTATACAACATAATTGATGGGGGAAGCTAATTGTATATTAACATAAACAGATTATGCATATAAGCTTGATTCAAAGGAAAATAATGGCAGAGGCATTCAAAGTGCCAAGCAACCCACCATTGAAATTCACAAATGCTTTTACTCAGTACACACTAGCTACACTCAACCCTAATCAATTTCTCTTCTATTAGAAATTCGGACACAATCCCCAATCCCCACCTATCTCCTTTCTCTCCTCATTCGACCATTCCTTGACTGCCTGTTCGCGTCTTATAGAGTGTTTTTTTTTTTTTTCCTTTTAAATTCTTTTTTAGGTTAGTCCATGTAAAATTAATCTCTCTTCACGGCGTTCTTCTAATGTTCACTCACAGGTTCCGATGATCCTCGATTGAGGAGAGGAAGGAAAGAGATCAGTTTTTATGGAGACTTACAGAGTCCTCTCCGATCCCATTTCAGAGCTCGTTGAACCTTCGACCCCCCCGTGAGACCTTGCTCCCAACTGCAATCAATCGAACAATAAAATTAAGTTCAGAGATCGAAAACCTCGGATCAAAACGAATTGAGAGTGGGAACGAGATCTTACCTCCATCTCCATCGATTTGTTCTCGCTCAATTTGACGACGAAAGTGGCTTCTTTGTGTTTATGCTCATTCGAGGGCAGCTCTCATTTCCTCTCTCTCAAGGAAACATATAGGCTATACATACGGATCCTAGAGCCTATTGGGTCCCGAAATAGATCGGACAACCCGAAAGCCTTTAGATGGGACTGTATAACGGGTGGGATTCAAGTTGGATCCTGTAAAATCGGAACCTAATCCGGACGAGTACATTTCGGTATGATCATCTGTTTGGAATTTAAACTCAACTAGTATACCGTACTGTCAGCAATGAAAACTGAAGGACAGGCGGTGGAATCTGAGACGAAGATGGGTGTTGGTTGGGCAGGTAGAGGAAGGAAGAGGAAGAAGAGGGGGTGTCTTTCTGAAGACGGATAGACGGACAAATTTTGTAAAAGAATCATGGAGAAAATCTCTTTTCGATCTGTTTTGATAATTTATTGGATTTAGTTTTAATTTTGATTTAATCTCAATCTAATATTTCTCCATATATGACAATTTTTATAAGATTTGGAAGGAAAAAAAATGGATGATTTTTTTCTTGCAAATATCTTGTATTGTTTTTAGTTTTTAGAAGATATTAAACATATTAAACTAAAGCTATAAATTTATTTTTCTAAAAAAAAATAAAACTATAAATTTATTATTCAAAATTACCAGGTTATCAAATTTTGGATCCTTTAAGATTTTTATCTAATTCAGTTAGAAACTGGATATATTTTTAGAATCACTCTTCAACAACGAGAATTTAACAATATTGTGACTGAGGATAAACTTTCCAAATATTTTAATTTCTTCGCCCTTTGTCACCCCCTCATGCTGTTGAAACTGTGGGCATGGCACCTTGAGAGAACATCTTAAAGTTGTATTGCGTCCAAAAAACATAGCATCTCACACACCCTTTATTATTCACCAACAATTTCTAACAAGAGTTTATGTCTTTACAAGGAAATCGAACTGAAACACGAGTAACAAAGTTTTGTGAACCACTAAACGAATGTACAAATAGTTGAAAGATAAGCTCGTTCCAAGGAATATCACATTTCTATTGTACAAGTATTTTAAAGAAGACTCAAGTGCACATATAGACCTTAACAGATCTCTATTATCACATTGGGAGAGTTTTTCAATTAGCTTCCTCCCAACCCCTACAACCAGATACTTATATCAAAATAACTAAAAAATCTATAACGCAAAAGATATTTGCATATACATTTGTAAAATGCTTACAAACTTTGTAAAGATAGACTTGTGTGGTTACGTTGATTTGACACGAGAATATCACAAGGCTCCATAGTCTGTAAAGGCCCAAACGCAATGGTCGGCGCATTACTATAAGCATAACAGACCCACCTAGTGATTCTAAGAATACTTGAGCCAGGTAAAACTCTTTTGCATGTCTTGATAAATTGTATATAAATATCCCATATTGAGATCAATGATATATTTTTTTTCTTATTTATGAAGAGTAGCATTTATTATTATGCTCGCATTGAAGACACTTTCTCCTAGTCTGATTTGACTACAAAAGAGACGTAGAGTGCTCTTGGTTAGTGAAAACAAAATGACGAAAAGCCCCTTGTCAGCTTTCAGCCTAGAAAAGTAGTGTAACACTCTGTTCTTAGAATATGTACTTAGATACGTATTCTGATTTTTAACTAACATATTTCTTTGATTTAGTTTGTATTTGCTTTTGTTTTATGATTATTGGTGTGATTGTTTTGTATTGGATTTGGATTCGTGGACTCGGAGTCAGCCCTAGTCTGAACCGGGGGCCCGATCCTAGTGTATTGCTCGATTTGGCCTTTCTGTTAGTCCGATTTGACCGATTTTAGTTTAAAACATCGTTTTCTAATATTTTAGATTTTTCAACAATTCTAAAAATTTTCAAAAAATCATGAAAAATCTAAAATATTAGAAAACGATGTTTTAAATTAAAATCGGTCAAATCGGACTAGCAGAAAGGCCAAATCAAGCAATACACTAGGATCGGGTCCCTGGTTCAGAATATGGCTGATTCCGAGTCCATGAATCCAAATCCAATACAAAACAATCACACCAATAATCATAAAACAAAAACAAATACAAACTAAATCAAGAAATATGTTAGAAAAATCAGAATACGTATCTAAGTACGTATTCCATTCTAAACATGGTTCATTCCTGAATACGCACTTAGATACGCATTCTAATTTTTCTAACATATTTCTTTGATTTAGTTTGTATTTGTTTTTGTTTTATAATTATTGGTGTGATTGTTTTGTATTGGATTTAGATTCGTGGATTCGGAGCAACCCTAATCTGAACCAGGGGCCCGATCCTAGTGTATTACTCGATTTGGCCTTTCTGCTAGTCCGATTTGACCGAATTTAGTTTAAAACATCGTTTTCTAATATTTTAGATTTTTTCAAAAATTCTGAAAATTTTTAGAAAAATCATGAAAAATCTAAAATATTAGAAAACGATATTTTAAACTAAAATCGGTCAAATCGGACTAGTAGAAAGGCCAAATCGAGTAATACACTAGGATCAGGCCCCCGGTTCAGATTAAGGCTGACTCCGATCCACGAATCCAAATCCAATACAAAACAATCACACCAATAATTATAAAACAAAAACAAATACAAACTAAATCAAAGAAATATGTTAGAAAAATCAGAATGCGTATCTAAGTGCGTATTCCAGGAATGAACCATGTTTAGAATGGAATACGTACTTAGATACGTATTCTGATTTTTCTAACATATTTCTTTGATTTAGTTTGTATTTGTTTTCGTTTTATGATTATTGGTGTGATTGTTTTATATTGGATTTGGATTCGTGGACTCGGAGTCAGCCCTAGTCTGAGCCGGGGGCCCGATCCTAGTGTATTACTCGATTTGGCCTTTCTGCTAATCCGATTTAACCGATTTTAGTTTAAAACATCGTTTTCTAATATTTTAAATTTTTCATGATTTCTTAGAAATTTTCAAATTATTTGAAATTCTAAAATATTAGAAAACGATGTTTTAAACTAAAAATCGGTCAAATCGGACTAGCAGAAAGACCAAATCGAACAATACACTAGGATCGGGCCCCCGGTTAAGATTAGGGCTGACTCCGAGTCCACGAATCCAAATACAATATAAAACAATCACACCAATAATCATAAAACAAAAATAAATACAAACTAAATCAAAGAAATATGTTAGAAAAATCAGAATACGTATCTAAGTACGTATTCCAGGAACGGGGTATGTTAGAAAAATCAGAATACGTATCTAAGTACGTATTCCAGGAACGGGGTGTTACAAGTAGTGTCAGATTTTTTTTTTTAACTTTCTCTTATTATTATTAGGAAAGAAAATGGGTTGAAATGAGAGGGTTCAACAAATTTACATCATTACTCATGTTTAGGGGTGTCAAATGGGCGGCACGGCCCAGCCCATGAAAAACCTGGGCCAGATCCGACTCGGGTCGAGAAAAACTCGGGCCGGCCACGGGTCCGCCAAAGGCGGCATGGCCTGGCGGGCCGTGCCAGCGCCCGGGCCCAGTCTAGCCCAAAAAAAAGCCGTTCTATTATAGCCGTTTGGTGGCGGCAACGGGGGTGTTTCTGTAAAAAAAAATTTTGCAGAAACCCCCGCCTCAATCCCAACAGCTATTATAGTTTTTTTTGAAAAAAATTGCAAAAAAATACTCCACTTCTCGTCTATAAGTTATCTGATTTTTATGAACTACTTACAGAAATAAACAATCTTTTTCTTTTTCATTTCAAATTTTCTCCCGCCTTCAGTAGAAAAAGTTCATTATTTTTTGTCTTTTATCAGCTTCTAAAAAATCTAGAACTTCTGACTCTTTAAATCAACTTCATTATTGTATCCAACATGTTGTGACTCCTGAGATCGATCGAGACTCAAGATTTTAAAATTTTGATATTTTAGCATGATAAAAATCAAAGGTATCAAGTTATCTCATGCTTTCTATCTGGAACGCGATTTACTAACTCCTCCGGCATCTACAGTAGCTTCGAAATCTGCTTTAGTACAGGTGATCGAGTGCTGACTGATACGAGGAACCGTCTCGCATCGATGCGATCGAGATGACCATACGCATGAAGGATTGGCTGGATGCGAAAAAAAAGTCAAAATAAAACAATTGACGATCTCATCAAAGATTATCCAGAAGACTCCCCAGAAAATGAATGAAGACGTGTATTTTTTATTTATGATTGATAAAATGTATGAGGATTGAAGACTTGTACTTTTTATGTATTGATGATAAATTTTTAAAAAGTTTAATTTATACTTCATTTTATTTGTATCTATTATCCATTTTATTGGATCATTAATAAGAAAGTCAGAGAACAGATTTTCAAGAAAGGTGACCTTGTCTTAACCGTCAAAAGATCCATGGTTATGACACATAAGACGAAAGGAAATTCCAACCCAAATAGGAAGGACCATTTATGGTAGGTCAGTCTATTCAAATAGAGCATACCGCTTTATAACTCCGAACGGTGATACGCTCATGATGCCGATCTACGGCAGATTCTTGAAGAAGTACTATCCTTAGAGGGACTGTTCTCATGATCAGGTTAACATTACACCTCTGATTAAACCTTCAAGATCCAAGATGTAAAAAAATGCCAAAGAAGAGCTTTCTTCCTTCAACGGATCACATCATGGTCGATCGACGCCAAATCGACCGAACATTATTGACTGCATGATGCATGATGTTAATCTTGAAAAGACAAATTAGAAACTTCAGTTTTAGCTTTGTCACTCTTCTCATGATTAGGTTAACACTGCACCTCTGATCAAAGCTGCGAGATCCAAAATGTTTGGAAGAGCGCCAAAGAAGAGCTCTTTCCTGCAACGGATCACATCACAGTCGATTGACGCCAAGCTGACCAAACATTAGTGACATCATGATGCATGATGTTAATATTGAGAGACAAAATTAGAAACTTTAGTTTTTACTTTGTCACTCTTCTCATGATCAAGTTAATACTACACCTCTGATCAAAACTTTGAGATCCAAGATGTTTGAAAGAGTGCCAAGACAAGCTTCTTCCTCCAACCAACCACCTCACGGTCGATCAACGCCGAACCGACTGAACATTGTTGACATCGTAATGCATGATGTTAATGTCGAAGAAACAAAGTTAGAAACTTCGATTTTAGCTTTGTCACTCTTTTCATGATCAGGTTAACATTACACCTCTAATCAAACCTTCGAGAGCCAAGATGTTTGGAAGAGCGCTAAAGAAAAGCTTCTTTCTCCAACCAACTACATCACAATCAATCCACACTGGGCCAACCGAACAGTGGTGACATTATAATGCATGATGTTTATTGAAGAAATGACAAAGGCGAAATGTCAGTCTTTAGCTTTGTCACTCTTCTATGCATGCACCTATCTTCAATTAGAAGAATAGGTCATATTTTGAAGTCGAGCATGCCTAAACATCCAAAAGGATGGCTTATCTAGCCAGACTTTTCTCCCTACTCCTGTTCGATCGATCGAAGCTCGATGACAAAGGGTCTGAACAATCTGATGGAGGATCAGATGAGTTTATTTGGTAGCTTATCTAGCCAAACTCATTTGAAGAGGGTTCATGATTCATCTTTGCAGAACCTTTTTATTGTTTTCACATTCATATCAGGAGGCAACAACCGATCGAATGAAGGATCAAATGAGTTTCTCTGATGGCTTATCAAGTCAAACTCATTGAAAAAGATTCATGATGCATCTTTGCAAAACATTTCCACATTCCTATCAAGAGGTGTCAACCGATCGAATGAAAGATCGAATGAAGGATCAAATGGTTTTGTCTGATGGCTTATCAAGCCAAACTCATTGAAGGAGGTTCGTAACGCATCTTTGCAGAACATTTTCATTGTTTTCACATTCATATCAAAATGTGACAACTAAATGAAGATCGAAGAGGACTCCACGAAGAAGTTAACCTCCGGACAAACCTCCGTGGAATTCATGTCTACCTTTGTAGCCCCCAGCTTATTTGCCGGAGGCACACTACGCTACAACCAACGCCTCCGACGACTAAAAATAGAAGAAACAGTTGGTATTTAAGCCCAACAAAAAAATCTCGATAGCTCATCATGCTGAAGGGAATAACATGGCTAGCCCAACTCAAACAATAGTTGATAAAAGACATAGCAAATCCGTTGATAGCTGAGGGTTTTCTAAAAACCCTAAGGGACCTGATCCCGCCTTTCCTCCAAAATTCCTTACCAATTCCCGTCCATGGAATGGTAAGACCATAAAAAGGCTGTAATTGTCTTCCCAGCGAGATAATCATAGAGTAAACCTGCCAAGTTAATATTATAGATCTGGCATACCCCGTTGTTAGGTTAACATTATACCTTTAACAGTGATTTTCTTTAATATCACAACAGATAAAATTCTAACTTGTCACTTCAATAGATGACGAGTCCACTAAAATTGCTCAAATCGCAAAATTTTTCGATCAAGTTAAATACTATACCTCTGACCAAGATTGCTCATTTCGCAATTGAAATCGCTGTTAAGTTAGTGTTATACCTTTAACAGTGATTTTTCTCAATTTCCCTAGCGGATAAAATTTCAACTTGTCAATTCTCTTCAATAGAATAACAGGTCCACTAAATTGCTCAAATTTTAAAATCTCTCGATCAAGTTAAATACTACATCTCTGATCAAAATTGCTCATATCGCAATAAAGATCCCTGTTAAGTTAAATCATACCTATGACAGTGATTCTCTCAAATTTTTCAACATAAACGAGACATTTGATACTAAGTTAATATCACACCTCTAGCATCTATTTTATTGTTAAGTTAAATACTGCACCTATGACAATGATCTTTCCTCGAGCTTTCTTATTGGAACCGAGATGTCAAATGCTAAGTTAATATCACACATGTAGTATTCACATTGATGTCAAGTTAATACTAAACCTATAACAGTGATTTTCTCAGTTTTCTCAATGAAAATGAGATCTCCTTGATGCTAAGTTAATATCATACCTCTAGCATATATATTCTTGTCAAGTTAACATCACACCTCTAAAAATTCAATTTGCTTCCAATTGCAATTCCAAACCCGTCATGTTAACATTACACCTTTGATGATAAAAATTTTCATAAAATCCCCAGTAGATTTAACTCTTGTTATTTTCATCAATAAGATAGCAAGTCCACAAAGCTTCATTCAAATCACGAATACAACTCTTGTCAAGTTAAACATCACACCTCTGACAGTAACCCTCTTAAATTCCCTAGTGGAATTACCTAATTTTGAATTCCTACATTAATCATCACCTCTAGCAATCAGATTTAATTGCTTTTGTTTGTCTGATTTTTAAAAACAAAAAGAAAATAAAGAAAAGACGAAAGCAAAATAATCAATTTTATTATTCACATCAAATAGTAAAGTGATACAAACTTTCACGAGAGTCGCATTTCAACCAAGTTCAGCGCGATCCTCGCGTTCAGAAGCACCCAACGCGATCCCCCACGTTTTAAGACCAAACAAGAGTCACGTCTTCAACAGATGAGACTTGCGTCTTCAAGAAGACAAAGAGTGATACTCGCGTCTTCATCAACAAGAGTCATGTCTTCTCTTTTCAATACCAAAGTATGTCACTGCTTCTGCAATCAGTTCAACAGTACATTAACAAAGTAATAATCAACTCTACCGATTCAATAGTACACTGACAAACAAACCAGAGCTCATAATAAGTGCTAGACTGAGTTTCTAAGACACTTATGACGATCTTCCCTGGAGGTTTCAAGTAGTTCAACATACAATCACGAAGAACAGAATCCAGACAAGATTAAGCTCAGGACATCTCCAAAGATTGCCAGTCCAATCACGAAGAGTCTAAAATCAATGTGAAGTCTAAAGTATTATGAAATCCGTCCCAGTCAACCCCGGCGTATCGAAAACTTTGGAGGGGGTTCTGTAAGCTATCTAAAAATCATTAAAGACAAGTCATCAGACACAAATCTCCCAACGCGAAGGTCCCGTTTCAATTAAAACGCGGACCTTGCATCCAAGAAGAAATGCGACATCAAATGCGGGTCTGAGAAACCCTGCCTCCCACTTCAAACGCGAGTTTGAGCAACTCCGCATCCAATTTTAAGCGCATGTCTGAGCAACTCTATGCTCCACTTTAGACGCGAGTCTGAGAAACTCTGCATCCCACTTCAAACGTGAGTATGAGCAACTCCGCGTCTTATTTCAAGTGCAGGTATGAGCAACTCTGCACTCCGCTTCAGACACGAGTCTGAGAAATCCTGCATCCCACTTCAAATACGATTCTGAGCAACTCTGCGTCATATTTCAAGCTCAGGTCTGAGCAGCTCTGCGTCCCACTTCAAACGCGGGTCTGAGGAACCCCGCATCTCACTTCAAACGTGAGTCTGAATAACTCCGCGTCCTATTTCAAGCGCAGGTCTGAGCAACTCTGCGCCCCATTTCAAACGCAGGTCGGAGGAACCCCGCGTCACACTTCAAACGCGAGTCTGAGTAACTCCGCATCTTATTTAATGTACAGATCTGAGCAACTCCGTATCCTATTTTAAGCGCAGGTTGAGAAACTCTGCGCTCCACTTCAAACAAACGCTGGTCTGAGGAATCCCGCGTCTCACTTCAAACGCGGTCTGAGTAACTACGCGTTCTGACTGAGACGCGGGTTTGTAGGCTGTCTAAAAATGACTAAACAAACAAGCCATTAGGAAGCAGAGTCTCAAGCTCTAGACGCGAGGAATCGATGCCCGCGTCTCAGCATTAAGACGCGTTGGCTCTACACCCGCGTCTCAACGTCCAGACGCGTCGGCCCGAAGCCCGCGTCTCGGCATCAAGGCGCGTCGGCCCGACGCCCGCGCCTCAGCGTCCAGACGTGAAGGCCCGAAGCTCGCGTCTCAGCATTAAGGCGCGTTGGCTCGACGCCCGCGTCTCAACTTTAGGGCGCGTTTGGCTCAACGCCCGCGTCTCAAACTTCAAGGCGCGTTTGGCTCAACGCCCGCGTCTCAGTTGCAACTGCCCTGATTGCGGGGCCAGTCACCGCGCATGTAGCGGGTAATGGCCCCTCATTCGGGAGCGTTTTCAGGAGGCACCTTCACCCCCTGAGACCCCTATAAATAGCCTTGTTTGCTATGAAGAGGGGATCGGAGGCTTTGGAAAGGTCGAGAATCAAGAAGGTCAAGGCATCATCAAGATCGATCGAATCCAGGCAAGGGATCATCAAGAGGGAAGCACGACTTCAACAACAGACAGAGGGAGGAGACTCTTCAGCGAGCTTACTGAGTACTAGCCGCTCTTCGCCTACCTCCTCTTTGAGAGTTTTGATAGACGGAGCTGAGTTACTCTTTCTACCGACCGAAGAGAAGACCCCCGACGGTCCAGGACGGTCATCTGGTCAACGGAGAACAAGATTCACTCTCCACCGCCACACGAAGAACCCAGCATTAAACAAAGGGGGGATTCAAGCTTCAACATCCTCCCTCCCTTGTAACTGGAAGGAAAAGTCTTGTTGTAATCTTTTCATCTGATTCAAAGAAATCTTTACAGCAATTCCCTCTTTCTTTTTCCGGCGCATACAAGAGATGGCGACTCCGCTGGGGAATCTCTTCGTTACTGACGAGCGCACCGTGGTGCAAGATGACGTTCTCCGTAAGGGAAAAATGGTCGAATCACTCGTCGTCGAGTTCGACCAGGCGAAGTATGAAGAGTTCCTCTCTTCTGGCTCCAAGAGCCCAAAGACCCGCGTCTGCCGCAGGGTCTCAAGTGGACAGCCCCCTGAAGCCCAATCTGAGGCTCTGTCGGGTGCTCCTGCTGCCCACTGTGCCAAGTTTGGTTCACGCGCCGACGCCTCCCAGAAGGCCCGCGTAACCTCAGACACCTCTGCTGCGATCAACCGCGTCGCGCAGAACACACGCGCCAACGCCTCTCTGAAGGCCCGCGTGGTCCCCGGCACATCTACTGGTGCGATCGACCGTGTCGCACAGAACGCCCGCGTCAGCGTCTCTCAGGAGACCCGCGTGGCAAACACCCCTGGTTCTACAAACCAGGAAGTTGTTGGCTTCTCTCTTCCTCCACGGCGCAATCGGAATGCCGAGCGTCGACAGAGAAGACGCGCGCGTCAACACTCAGTCGGAACCGTTGGTTTTCTGACTGGGGTTGGACGCAGCGTACGATCCGATGCCTTGCCCGCACCTCGTCCAGTGCGAGAGATCCGCGTTTGGCAACCCAAACGCGAGACTCCCCAAGTTGAGCCTTCTGAAGACCAACTTGCCAAACGCCAAAGCGAAGCTTCTGCGTCTCGTCAAACGCAGGAAGCACGCGCCCATAGGCGTGGGGCCCAGCAGCCCGCTCTCTCCCAAGTCTCTCTGCTCCAACGCAGCAGACAGCAACGCGAAAGTCGCGTCTCATATCAACAGAGACGCCAGACGCGCGTGACGCAGCCGCGACGCGACAGCCGCGTTTCTGAAACCTGTGTCCAGACAGCACAGCGCATGACTTCCTCCCGTCTTCCACGTCGCGAGGCTAGTCTATTTAATCCCTCTCCCACGGATTTGAGGGATTATTTGACAAGGAAAAGAGTGCCAATCAGGCCACTTCTCCATGCTGCTGTCAACAGCTCATCCAGATGCTCTCTGGATGCCATTGCGAGTCAGGCGTGCACCAGCCGTCCTTTAATTAGACAGCTGACCCTGATTCCCCCGTCAGCCAAAAGAAGACGCTCCCACAGAAGGAGAACCTTCTCTGACGTCGAGTACCCGGAACTTACTGCATACATGACAAGCAGAAGCAAGGAAAACAACCGAAAATCAGCTCGATAAGTCTGATTCGGAACCGGAAGGAGTGTATCAGCACACTCGCACCCGGACTGGGACCATTCCCCCAGTTGACTATAATGCCCTAGCCTGCGGCATTAGAATGGGTGGTTCTCACTCCGCTATAGTGGAGTCGCAAGCTTCAAACTCTTCCGTCGAGAAGGAGGCCTCCGCCTACATGGCAGACACTCCTGAGGAGACGGCCAGGCGTTTAGAACAGACGCAGAAGCACCAGATGGATATAATCGCCTCTCAACAGAGATCCATTGACTCCCTCAAGCATATGCTTGAGAAATTGCTCGAAGAAAGAGCGAGATCTCCTCCTAGAAGGTCAAAAGGTAAAGGGGGAAAGGGAGGAAGCCCACCCTCCGAATCTTCTGACGAGACACGACGATCTACCTCGGATGTGTCCAAGCCCTCGTCGCAGGCAAGAAGCGACCAAGACCAGGAGAAGACTCATGCTAAGAGGATGAGTCAATTGGAACGACGCCTCGAAGCCCTTGCCAATCGCAAGGACCTCCAAGAAGCGGGAGTGGTCCGGCCCTATCCGGCTGAGTGGGACTTAGTTCCATACCCTCCTAAGTTCAAGGCTCCAACCCTCCAAGCATTCGACGGGAAGGGGTCACCCAACCAGCACATCTACTACTTCAAATCCCAGACCGGGAATGTGGTAGATAATGACGCCATCCTGGCGCGACTGTTCATCGGCACCCTGAAAGGGTTGGCTTTTGAGTGGTTTATGAAGCTCCCGGAAGGTTCCATCAAGAACTGGGGCGACTTGGAGAAGCTGTTTCTAACACGCTTCTTCGAAGATGATTCGGAGGTCACAATGCCTACCCTTTTAGCTACAAAACAGCGAAAGGGAGAGTCCGTCAAGTCTTTCGTAGAAAGATTTCGGAACATGGCACTCCGATGTCCAAGCGGCATGACCCAGGCCACCCTGGTGGAAACATGTCGCCATAATCTCCAAACCTCACTCCTTGCTCAAATAGGAGTTGCTGAAAGCCGCACCTGGAAACAATTAGTCCAGCAAGGTGAACAGGCTGAGGAGATTGTCGCCCGCGTCAGAGCGAAAGAAGGCAAGCCCAGGCCAGAGAGGTCGACAAGGCGTGCACCAGACACCTCCCTACAGACGAAGCGGAAGGATAATTTGGCGACGGAGACCAAATCTCCCACCAAACCTCAAACAGGCAGGGCAAGTGGCTCTTCAAGCCAGCCACGCCCCAACAAGCAATATTCCTTCAAGGAGGAACACGTCGATTCGCTCTTCAAGCTACTCAACAAGAGCAATCGACTGAAGCTCCCTGAAATTAGGCGCCCGGAGGAAGTCGGCAAGACCGACAATCCCACCTACTGCTTATACCACAGGATGCTCGGACATCCTACCAAAAGCTGCTACGTCTTTAAGGACATCCTTCAAGCTCTGATTGACGCGGAGGTATTAAAACTCCGACCGGAGCAGAAGAAGATGACGGCCAACATGACGTCGATTCTCCAGTTTGGGACACGACCCCCGACACCCGTGGGGGTGATCTCTGTCCCGAAAGGAGAACTGAGGGTGGTCAACACAGACCCTCATCAGCAGCAGGAGAAAGGCTTGGTACCCGTCCCTACACCTCGAGGGGAAATCATGTGGGTCCACCCTGACCTCGTCGACGAGCAACAATGGACGACTGTGACCCACAGGAAGTCCAAAGGCAAAGGGAAGGCTTCATCTTGCCATGTGATATGCGCTTCCTCCCGAGAAGCGGATACTGATGTTCCCTCGCTGACTGACTCGGAAGAGGAGACAATAGTCCTGGCCGCGGAACCCAACCCACCAACGGCAGGAACCCGTTCGGGGCAGGCATACCTGAAACAGTATGGCGAGACAGCAGTAGCTCCTCCACAACCAGCTGCAGAGCCAGCAAAGCCCTCCTCTAAACAGCCGGGGGAGAAACAGAAAGAAACTCGTTTTTCTCGAGTTCTTGCGAAAGGTGTAACGGAAGGATCCTCGACACCTTACAGTTTTGATGTCTTGGCTCAATTAGCCAACATCCCGGCACGCATACCTTGTATGAGCTCCTGAGGCTATCAAAGTCAACCAGAGAGGCTCTACAAGAAGCTTTGGCAAATGCTGAGGTCTTTATGACCCGCGTGCCAAGGGAGGAAGATGTAGAGGATTGCCTCCACACCTCCCCAAATGCTCCCTGCATCACCTTCACAACAGATGACATGCAGGTTAAAGGGAAGCATGACCGACCCCTATACTTCACAGGGTATATTGGGTCATCCGAGGTGAACCGCATCCAGGTAGACCCAGGGTCTGCGCTAAGCATCATACCTCGTCGGGTTATGCAGTTTCTAGACATTCCTACCCATCGTCTGAGCCCTACCCAGACGACTATTTACGGGTTCAATGCCAACAGCTCCCGCCCGATGGGGAAGATCAAGCTCAAATGCCAGATCGGGAGCCTCAAGTCGGAAGTGACGTGTTACGTCATTGACGCGGACACTTCCTACAACCTGTTGCTGGGACGACCATGGATTCACCGCAATTCCATCGTTCCCTCTACTCTCCACCAAGTCATGAAATACATTGACGAGAGTGGACAGGTCCGAACGTTGATTGCCGAAAGGCATCCGTTTAAAGGGGTTGAAAATTATTTCACGGACTCCCTCTTATATCAGGATCCGGAGGAGACTAATGAAACCCCACAACCAGAGGAGTCAGACTCTGGTAATGAAGCTGACATCGAGCCGGAGAAAGAAGAGTGCCTGTGGGAGTTGGAACCACTTGTAAAGAGCACTAATAAGCTCGATGTTGATACCACCGACGATGCAGGTGGTTGGTATATTAATGAAGATTTAGATTTCGCGTATTTCCCTGCGTGTGAGTCTGATTCAATACCGTCGGATACTAGTACCGACGTAGATGAGGATGTCTGGTCGGCAATGGATGCTTTGACATCATTGCATGTACCAATAAAATCATCCTTCGGGACGTACCAGGATAATGGAGACGCGCAAGAGTCTGTGTTCATGGTTCCAGCCAGACGAAAAGGCCAAAGACCAATACTTTTTGGGCGAATCGCGTCTGAACCAATGCCCCACGAAGAATCGGAAGGTGAGGATGAATCCCCTCAGTTCGATCATTATGAACCAAAAACGCTCAAGATGATGAAGCGCATGGGGTATGATCTAACCAACAGGCCTGGGTTGAACTTCGGAAAAGGAAGAAGAACACTGCTTCGATCCTTTGTACCGAAAGGGAAAACCCCTGATTACTATCATCAGACGCGCCGGGGTTGGGCTATATATCAACTCCAGTGCCATCAGCCTCTGATTCGGAGAGACTGTCAAGTCATGACTGCTCATCAGACACGTCGTCGTGGGAATCAGATGTCAGTGTCGGCAACATCTTCAAAGGGCTTTCAGTAAACATGGTTTCGACAAGCCATCTAGAGGATGAAGATGAAGAAATGATCCAATCTGATACAGATCCTTGGATCAAACATTTGAATGCTCTTTGGGATATCCGCTTTGAACAGCGTGAACCACCCACAGAAGACAAGGTTGTTCAAGTCAACCTAGGAGATGAAGCCAATCCTAAACCCATCTTCATAAGTGACGGCCTGTCACCTTCGGAGAAGAAGGATCTTATATCTCTTGTACAAGAGTATATAGACGTCTTCGCCTGGAATTACAAGGACATGCCTGGACTTGATCCTCAAGTGGCTATGCACCGCCTCAACATCAATCCGGATGTAAAACCTGTCAAACAACAGCAGCGACGGTTCCGTCCCGAAATAATGGAGGCAATCCAATCAGAAGTCAGGAAGCTTATTGACTCTGGCTTTATCAGGGAGGAACAGCATCCCGATTGGGTAGCCAACATCGTACCCGTTGCCAAGAAGAACGGGAAGATCCGGATTTGCATCGACTTCCGCGATCTAAACGAGGCCTGCCCCAAAGACGAATTCCCATTGCCAATCACGGATGTCATGATTGACAATACTTGTGGATTCGAGCGAATGTCCTTTATGGACGGGTTCTCAGGATACAATCAAATCAAGATGTATCCCGATGACGAAAAGCACACCTCCTTCAGGACACCTCTAGGGGTATATTGCTACACCGTCATGCCCTTCGGTCTAAAGAATGCGGGGGCAACCTACCAAAGGGCCATGAATGCCATTTTCCATCAGCAGATACGCAAAACGGTGGAATGTTATGTCGACGACATCGCGGTGAAAAGTCGCATTAAAGGAGATCACATAGCTGATCTGAAGGTGGTCTTCGACATCATGCGGGCTCATCAATTGAAGATGAACCCCACCAAGTCCTTCCTGGGGGTAGCCAGTGGCAAATTCCTAGGGTTTGTTGTGACTTCCACAGGAATCCATTTGGATCCGGAGAAAGTCCGTGCTATCCAAGAGATGCAACCCCCCAGAAGCCTCAAGGAGCTCAGAGGATTGCAAGGACGATTGGCATACATCCGCAGATTCATCTCAAATCTCTCCGGGAGATGCCAACCCTTCGCTAAGCTGATGAAGAAGGGCGTTTCGTTCATTTGGGACGACGCTTGCCAGCAAGCATTTGAGGAGATCAAACGATACCTCACCCTACCACCAGTCCTTGCAGCTCCGGTATCCGGAAAGCCTTTCCTGGTGTACGTCCGATCAATGGATCATTCTTTGGGAGCTCTACTAGCTCAGAATGATGACCAAGGGCGAGAACAAGCAATCTACTACCTAAGTAGAACGATGATCGGAGCCGAACATCGGTACAACCCGATCGAGAAGGAATGTTTGGCACTGGTGTTCGCTATTCAGAAAATGCGACACTATCTGGTGGGCCAAACCATAAATGTCATATCCAAAGTCAACCCCCTGAGGTTACTCATGACAAAGCCTTCATCATTGAACGGCCGACTGGCGAAATGGGCTATATTGCTCTCTCAATATGAGATGCACTTCCTACCCCAAAAAGCCATTAAAGGACAAGCGGTGGCGGACTTTTTAGCTGAACACCCAGATCCGAGGGCAGCTAAACTCTACGAGGATCTCCCAGACGAGGTCGCCGAAGCCTGCCTAACCCAGACATTGTTCGAAGGACAAGTATGGTAACTTTTCTTCGATGGTGCATCAAGAACAAGCCCTAAGGGACACACAGTTGCGGGGGTAGGAGTAGTACTCGTCTCCCCACAAGATTATGTGATTCCCCGAGCTGTCTCGCTAACCGAGCCTTGCTCCAACAATGTGGCGGAATACAACGCTCTTTTGATTGGGATGCAATTCGCCGATGAGATTGGCGTTAAAAATCTCGAGGCGTACGGTGACTCCAAACTCATCGTCAGCCAAGTTCGCGGAGAGTATGAGGTCAGGCATGAAGATCTAGTACCCTACTACAACGCGACAATCCACATGGCCGAGAGGTTTTCAAACTTCTACATCGACCATGTACCGCGCAAGCAAAATGCGCATGCAGATGCACTTGCATCCCTTGCTGCCTCCTTAGCTCTTCCAGCTGGAGCAATGGAGAAGGTATTCGTCTATAGCCACGACCTATACTGCCCAAAAAGTCCCCTCGGAGACTACCAGAGGTCAACGGGAGATCGTCGCGGTAAGGAAACACTTGAAGTGTCGACCGATCCAGAGCTTAAAGACTGGCGATTCCCCTACATTGATTTTGTCTTATACGGCATCTTGCCCGAAGACACCAGGGAGGCGGCTGCCATCCGAAGGAAAGCCTCCAAATTCTACTACAATGCGATTTCACGAACATTGTATCGTAGATCGCATGACGGGATCCTGCTCCGGTGCCTCTCATCAAAAGAAGCCCACGAAGTGTTGAAAGAAGCCCACGATGGTACGTGTGGAGCTCATCAACCTGGCCCGAAGCTGGCAAACCGACTCCAAGATTGGGTTACTACTGGCCCAAGATGGTTGCCGATGCTGTTGCCTATGCCAAAAGATGTCACGCCTGTCAAATACATGGCGATTTCATCCATCAAGCACCAGGATACCTCCACTCTACGACCTCTACCTGGCCGTTCGAAATGTGGGGGATGGACGTGGTTGGTCCTATCAGCCCACCATCATCAAAGGGACATCGGTTCATCCTAGTGATAACCGATTACTTCTCAAAGTGGGCCGAAGCTATCCCTTTGAAGGAGGTAAAATCATCTAACGTGATCAAGTTCATGAAACATCACGTTATTTACCGGTTCGGTGTGCCTCGGCGGATTGTCCATGACAATGGACCCCAGTTCATCAGCCAGGCTTTTCAGAGATTCTGCGCCATGTTCAGAATCCAGAGTGTGTCATCAACGGCATACTATCCGCCCGCTAACGGCCTCGCAGAAGCTTTCAATAAGACTATTGGCAAGCTTCTCAAGAAATTCGTCTCGAAAAGTCAACGAGACTGGGACGATAAGTTGGGCGAATGCTTATGGGCCTATCGCACGACTGTGCGAACCCCAACTAAAGCCACGCCATTTTCCTTGGTGTACGGATGCGAAGCCGTCCTTCCACTGGAAATCCAAATTCCATCTCTTCGCGTCGCCTTGACAGCGGAGATGACAACATAGGAGAAGCATCGACAGCGACTCCAAGAATTGGAAGCCTTGGACGACAAGCGTCTGCAGGCCCAACAACAAATCGAGCTTTATCAAGCTCGTATCACCAGAGCCTTCAACAAGAAAGTCAAATCGCGAACTTTCAAGAAGGGCGACCTCGTCTTAGCCGTCCGAAGACCCATGGTCATGACGCACAAGACGAAAGGAAATTCCAACCCAAATGGGAAGGACCGTTTGTAGTAGAGTCAGTCTACTCAAATGGATCGTATCGCCTCATAACCTCAAATGGCGATACACTCATGATGCCAATCAATGGCAAATTCCTGAAGAAATACTAACCCTAGATGGCATTCTTCCACCGATCAAGTTAAAAATACACCTCTGATCAAAAACATCCAACGCCTCCGACGGCTAAGGATAGAGGAAAATGTTGGCTTTTAAGCCCAACATAAGTCTTCGACAACTTATCATGCTGAGGGGAATAGCATGGCTAGCCCAACTCAGACGGTAGTTGGTAAAGGCACCTCAAATCCGTTGATAGCTGAGGGTTTGCTAAAAATCCTGCCGATCAAGTTAAAAAATACACCTCTGATCAAAAACATCCAACGCCTCCGACGGCTAAGGATAGAGGAAAATGTTGGCTTTTAAGCCCAACATAAGTCCTCGACAACTTATCATGCTGAGGGGAATAGCATGGCTAGCCCAACTCAAACGGTAGTTGGTAAAGGCACCTCAAATCCGTTGATAGCTGAGGGTTTGCTAAAAATCCTAAGTGGACTTGATTCCACTCTTCCCTCAAAAATCCCTTACCAATTCTCATCCATAGAATGGTAGGACCACAAAATGCAATCATTACTATGTTAACACTATACCTCTGGTAATGAATACTCCTCGTCGAGTACAAACCTGGCTTGTTAACTCTGCATAGAGTAACAAACTCTCAAATTTGCCAAGTTAACACTATACCTCTGGCACTTCAAATTCTACTTGTCAATTCTCATCAATAGAATGACAGGTCCTCAAATTGCTCCTATCGCAAGCAAATTCTTGTCAAGTTAATATCACACCTCTGACAAACTACTGTTTAAGTTAACATTACACCTCTAAGCGGTACATCGAGTGTCTGTCAAGTTAATATCACACCTCTGACAGTTACCTTTCTTCAGACTTCCATATCGAAGCTGAAATGGACGATGCCAAGTTAACACTACACTTCTAGCATCCGAGTCATTGCTAAGTTCAACAATACACCTATGGCTATGACCTTTCCTCGACTTCCTTGTCCAAGCCGAGACGGACGATGCCAAGTTAACACTACACTTCTAGCATCCGAGTCATTGCTAAGTTCAACAATACACCTATGGCTATGACCTTTCCTCGACTTCTTTAAGCCGAGACGACTAATGCCAAGTTCAACATTACACCTCTAGCATTACTATCACTGTTAAGTTAAACATCACACCTATGACAGTGACACCCTCAGTTTTCCCAAATAAAACTGAGATGCTGATGAGTTAGGTTAATATCATACCTCTAACTCACGTCCTTGTCAAGTTAACATTACACTTCTGACAAGACTACTTCTAAACCGTTAAGTTAATATCACACCTCTAACGGTAAAAATCTTACTAGATTCCCCACGAGTCTAGTTTCATTTGATATTCTCCCCAACCGAGTATCAAATTCATTTTGGAGGCATTGTTGGTTAACATTACACCGATAAACAATGCTTCCATCAAAATCCCCAGCTGATCTTAAATCAAGTTAATCCCAAATCCTTGATAAAAGTTCACCTTCTCTGGGGGTACACACTCCACTTGTCACTTTCTTTTATAAAGTGGCAGGTCCACCAAAAATCATTCCATTTTTTTTTCTGTCAAGTTAACATTGCACCTCTGACAGTATCATGAAGGTTCCTGAAACAGGATCTTTCCTCATAACTTTTTGACTTGTTAAGATTACTGTCATAATCTTGATAAGGTCAAAAGATTCCTTGCTTCTACATGTCCAACTAAAGGCAAAAAGTTCGAGACAAAAGAAGTAAAAAGGAAAGTGTCACTTTTATTTATATATCCAAACATATGAAAGTGATACAAAACGCTCTCTTATACAATAAGATGAGTGTTACAATTAAGGAGTACAAAGAAGTCCCTCTCTCTCAGAGGCCGTACTCACTCCTTGAAACCGCATCTGATCCCAGGTGTACAATTGGAACCGATTGCGCCATGGCGATGACGCAAAAGTCGAAAGCGCCCTAGCTGATTAAGCTAAGAGCAATGGTGTTCTTGAGGTCCAGTGGCAACAGAAGGTCCTGCAACCCTTCGTTCAGGCGCGTCTCTTTCCCTAGCAGACCATCCAACAAACATGGAGTCACTCCGGGGTGAGAGAAGAAGTTTAGGAGTCATCACAAAGGATGCTACCCTCCACTAGGTCCAGCGGCAGCAGAAAGTCCTGCATTCATCACCATCCCTTTCCCCAGCAGGCCATCCAACGGAATGTCCTTGATGTCACTTCTGGAGTAGGGAGAGGAAGAGGATCTTTCCGCCACCGTAACCGCCGGAACCTCCTCGCCGTCATGCATACCCTGACCATCTCTTGCCATCAGACATGATCAGTGCTGAAGATCTGAAGAGACCTTAGCGAGGGTTGGGTCCTCGTCAGAGATATAATTTAATCTCTCACAAACGACGAGGACCATAATTTAATCTCTCACAAACGAACGTGAAGCAAGTTCGCCAGCCGGTATATTCTTTCTGGGGCCCAGCAAACCTGAAAAAGGACGAGCAAGCCTACCTGTAAAGAATAAGCAAGAGAGTCAGAAAATCTGGAACTCAGTACATTTTTATAAAGGAAACTGAGTAACAAAACGCGGCAGCCATTCAAGACTTCAGACGCGAGAATGACCCGCACAGTCAAACAGACGCGAGTCAAACTGCGCCACGCATAGGATTCAAACGCGGCCTCAGTTTGTACCCGCGCCTAATGCACCAGACGCAAAGAATTTCAGAACGCTGAAAATTGCCATCTCTCTGTTGAGTGAACAAGAGTTGCAAGATTCAGGTCTGAAACACGCCAAGGCAATGAAACGCGATGGGCAAAGCCAGCGTCAAGCGCCCGCGTTTAGAGAAGTCAAGTCACTGGCACAAATTCCAGAGAAGGAATGCACCGGGACTTCATTCAGATGGTTATGCCAAAGTTCAGGCTATACACATCATCGGGGGACATACCAGCAGAGACCTCTGGCCAGAGTTGGCCTCTCTGCACCCAAACGCAGGCGTCCAAGATGATCCGAGAGGGGGTTCTCCTTGAAGAGACCAAACCGAAGCGTGAGAGCTCTGGGTCATCTTCACCCTCGGAATTACCTTCATCCATGGAGACGGAATCCCTATCAAGAAACTCTTTTCTGAAGAAGGTGGGACTTCTCAGAGCAATCCAAAGAGAAATAATCCAAGCTTGGATTATAGAAGGGGAGCGCACCCTATTTATAGGCAGGCCCTAATAACTGCCATTAATGGGGCGTTAATTGGAACCGTCACGCACGATTGTCAAAGCCCAGTGAAGGATTGACGCGTGGAACGCCGCTTTGGAAACCGTCGCAAGCGCCGGTTTTCAACCGCCCGCGTCGGTTTTGCATTTAAGGGCAGTAACTCCTGAGACCAATGAGGAGTTGACGCGTGGATAACTGCCTTGGGAATCAACGGATGACTCGGAATCCCAATCGACAGTGAAGACCTGACGAGCAAAGATCTCCTAAAAACTTTTTGAGTCAGATCACATTAGACGCAGATGGGAAAGCCGCGTCCCTTCAGCAGACAAGGCTGCATCTCTTGCGTCTGCCCGATCCGCGCAAGACAGATTTGCGTTATTCAGAGCTGCGTCTCACCTTGTGATTGACGCTGCGTCTCACCCCAGGGACTGACAGCCGCGTCTTACTTTACGGATCAATGCTGCGTCTCATCTTTTGATTGACGCCGCATCTCATCAAGAAGACCGCGTTCCGATTTGTGATTGACGCCGCGTCTCATCAAAAGGACTTAGTAGAATCTAAGTTCTTATGAAATGATGACCGCGTCTCACTTTATGATTGACGCTGCGTCTCAGTAAAAGGACTTAGTGAAATCTAAGTTCCGGTGGACTGACGACCGCGTCTCACCCTGTGATCGACGCTGCGTCTCGTCAAAAAGACTTGGTGAAATCTAAGTCCCATAATGCCACGTCTCATTCTATGGGATTAATGCCGCGTCTCGCCAAGACCGCGTCTCATTAAAAGAACTTAGTCCTACCTAAGTTCAGTAATCACGACTAGTGATCAAGAGTTGGACTCATCCACAACAGGACAAAGAAATTGGGACAAAAGCTTTAAAGAAAACTTCTATTATATCAAAAAATGATAGAAGTGGATACAAACACTCTTAATAAATAGAGTGTCCCTTTTCTTTACAAAAGAAAAAAGAAAAGAAGGCTAAATGTCCTGGTTCGCCAAGGAACGGATTTGTTCCCTAAGGCGGTGAATCTCATGCTGGCGCGTCCTCTCAGCCTCCATGATAGCCCGGTCCCGCAGCTCCGCCTCAGATAAGAAACTTCTGGCAGCCAGCTGCATCCGCAGAGATTCCACCCTGGAAGATTGTAGAGATAGACTCTCTTCAGCACGCGCCGTAGCAGCCCGTTGCTCCTCAAACTCCTTTTTGAGGGAAACAAGTTTCTCCTCATTTAGCGCAAGAACAGCTTCCGCCTTAGCGATAATATCCCGAGTTCTGAGGATGACTTGCTCCGTGCTCTGCACACTAAGCTCAGATTCCCTCGAATCTCCGGCTAATTTCTGAAATTCAGCCTTGGAATATTCAAGGTCGCGGATCTCGGCAGCGATTTGTGCCTCCGCCTCCTGTCGCTCCCGTTCCTGATCAGCTAGGAGCCTAGTCAAGGTGGCCTGGGCTTCATCAAAAGAGCCAGCATCTTCCAAAGATTCCAGCTCCCGCAGGTTATCTCCAAGTTGCTCTACCACCCGCAGGCATGCCCTGGCAAGTGAAGGGCCTCCCGCCAATTCGACGCTCACGGGCCATATTTTCAAGAAGCCTCTGGGCGAACTGGAAGGTGCTGTGTCCACGGAAGATGAGATCAATACATGATCCCATCGAGGTGAAGAATTGTTGCACCATCTGACGTGCCAGCTCCCCCATGTCTTCACCACCTAAGAAGCTTCCCGACCCTTTTTCTGTCACGGGATAAGGGATATAGGGCGGGTCTTCTCGCACAAGAGTCGTGCCGGCCGTCGATGTGGTAAGAGCAAGACTACCCACTGGCGCTTCCTGGAGCGCTGCCTCTGCAGGAGCTTCCACGACCAATGAAGGAGTTGTAAGCACAACCTCTTCAGAAACTTCCACCGAGAATTGAGCTGTGTGGCCTTCTGGAAGGGTGCCGATCGTCGGACTCCCCACCTGAGCCCCCTCAGTCAGAGCTGCCTTACTAGGTTCGAGGTCCAGAGGCGTCGAGTCCTGTAGAATGGAAGGCTCCCCAACTTCAACAGCTACCCCCTCCGAGGTTATCTCAGCGGCCGAAGCCTCAATCCCTTGGGCTGGGTCAACTCTGTTTCCATCGCCTCGACATGCGAGGAAGTTGTACCTTCAGCAGGGATTATCGCCAGCGGTAACGCAGTCGATGATTCGCCCCCGTATATTTTCTCCTCCGAGATGTGCGAGAACTTACTCGGGTCAGGAAAAGCGGGTTCATGGCCGTAGTCGACTTTATCTTCAAAGTCGCTTTCCGTATCAGACGCGGAAGACGACAGTTCAACGCAAAGGTCCTCGGTGACCGGGGCCTTGCCACCAATCACCCCAGTGGTAGGACTAGTGTAACGCCCCGGTCCCACGGGTACGGGGACGTCACTGCGACGTACATACGCAGGTCGGAAATACCCTCACGTATATACGTTAAGCATCAGTACAAGCAAGAATCAGAGTACGACAAGCGTAGTGCCCATTCATATGCCAACACAAGAAATACAATTATACAAGGTTATCACAAGTTGTGACATACTCTTACATATCACATGCATCATATATCACAGCCAAGCACAAAAGTACGATTTACAATATAATTACAATATGCTCACGAGTTGAAAGGGAATCCCGCGAGCTCAAAAGGAAGGTCAGGTACAACAGAAACCGAGACTAGTCAACTTGCTCGGCAAGGAAAGCTTGATCTTCCACAGAAGGCTCCACCTCGATCCAAGGTTCGGAACCTGAACATACAAATTCAAGGGAGTCAGGACCTCCCAACAAGTAGAGCAGGTAACAGCCGAGTGGCAACAGAAACATGAACATGAAAGTTGTACAATATCATGAGAATTCAGCCAGCAAGTAAAAGAAGCACCACATATTATAAACGGAAGGGCAATGTATACGCTTAAACTACGGCTTCACGAGACTAGTACCTCGAGGGAATAATCCAAACAAGGAAACCCTCATCTATATACCTTCATCTCATGTCACCGTAATCCAAGTGCATACAACTCCCACAATTAGCGTCTTATTATTGTTATTATTATTATACTCGTCTTACCCGTATGTCTAGGTATGTGTAGTAGCGTCCCAACACACATACATCCACATAGAAGTAAATCGAGGTTGTTATTGGAAACCGACGGGGGTATCAATGAACTATGTTTACAGTGGGTCCCGTGCATACCCGGGACCACGGCCCAGGATTGTTCCGTTGCTTGGTGGACGGAACCTGCCGCGAGGCTAACAGGAGGGTCTTATAGGATGCCCTTATCAAGATGGTACCAAGAAGGAGGGAGCCAGCACTCCCCTCGGTCGCCTGGAGGCCCACAGGTCAGACCGGAACATGTAGTTGCACAACATTCCTAAAACCACTGTAAACACGAACATATATTGATAGCCGCAAGTTTCCCCCGACCCGATGCAAGTTGTCTCATTTTATGGTATATTAAATAATTATCAGATTTCGGGAATGAGCAGGAACATGTCAGGAGTACAGGTATATCAGGAGTACTAGTTCGTACTATCAAGTAATCAAGTTTGCAAATCATGAAGTCCGGTTATCATTCCCGTTATAATGATAATTATAGGAGTCAGGTGGATCATGCCTTATGTTAATAGATAGCATGATAAGAGGTGATATTCATCAAGTGACAAGTCTTACAAATAGCGATATATAATAAATGACCCAAAGATAATGTTCAAAATCAAAGAAGTAATTAACCATAACAATTAATCAAGATTAGTCGACTAGGGAGAGAAATTAGTCGACTTAGAGAAGGAGTTAGTCGACTATAGTAAAGGGTCAAATCGACTTAAGAAGGCTGCGTTCGGTTGGGTCGCGTCTCAAAAAGTGGCACGTTTCAAGAAAGTGGTGCGTTTCAGAAAACTGGTGCGTTTTCAGGAAAGTGGTGCGTTTTCAGGAAAGTGGTGCGTTTTCAGCAAACTGGTGCGTTTTCAGAAAAGTGGTGCGTTTTTAGGAAAGTGGTGCGTTTTTAGGAAACTGGTGCGTTTTTAGCAAACTGGTGCGTTTTTAGGAAACTGGTGCGTTTTTAGGAAACTGGTGCGTTTTTAGGAAACTGGTGTGTTTTCTTAACAAATATGAAATAATATCCAAGTCTTGGCGAGTAGAATTACTCGCCTAGAACGCGTCCAACGCAGAGAAACGCGGTCCCAATCCAAAGGAGGGTACCGGTCCTCACAAGAGAAGGCAAAAGGTTGATGGTGCAAGTCTAACTCAATATGGCAAAACGAGATTTTGCAAATGGCGTTGCGGGGAATGAAGCTATAGTCCGCCGGAAAGAGGTTGACGAGGGGGTGAAGATGGTATGCTCGGTGGAGGCTACGGTGGTGCGGGTGGTGGTGGAGATGGTGATGAAGTTTTGTGGAGGTGATGGGTTCTTTTGGTGTCTCTTGGTGAAAGAGGTTGAAGTAGATGGTGTTTGTGGTTGGAAATGCAGGAGGAGATGGAGGAGAATGAGGTGGAGGGATTTGTGGTGGAGAAAATGGATTTGGTGGGTGGTGGTAATGGCCGGCCAAGGAGCTTGGGGGGTTTGGGTTTGCTGTTGGAGCTTGCTGGAACAAAGAAGATGAAGGAAAATGAAAGAGAGAGAAGATGGGAGTGCATATATATAAAGGGGGGAAAATAATATAATAATAAGCCATCATCACTTTCCCTCCAAAGATTGCTGCGTCCACAATGTCCCAAGGCTGCGTTTAGGCAAATATAGAGCCAAACGCGGGAACTCAAGGCTGCGTCCAGAAGAAAACGCAAAGAGGCTGCGTTTCAGAGAAAAGGACAAAGGCATGGTGATTGGACTTGAGTTGAATTGGCCCATAAGCATTTAATGCAGCAAGGGGGAGGATCACTGCATTAATGATGGATCCAACTGGTGAAGCTCGCGTTTGAGGAAGGAGAGAGAAAAATGGAAAAAGAGATAAGTGAGATACTTAGATAAATTCTCGGTATCTGGGAAAATACCGAAAACTCTAGAAATGACCAAAAATTGGAGTATCTCCAAAAGCTTTATAAAAATTCTCAAAAAATCATAAATATTATAAAGTAACTTTTGATGAAATTGGTTTTCAGAAACTCTACTTCATTTTCAAAATAAAAATCCTGGAATCCACTATGAACGGTGTCTACACCGGGTAAGCTGGATTTTTGATAAAATCAGAAAAATCCCAGAAAATGCCTGAAGGAAGAAAATATAATTTTAAGAAGGAATGTGAAAGCGGAATCCAGAATTTTGATTCCAATTGCAAATTAAAATTCCTGGAATCAACCAATGATACTGGCCGACACCGGTTTTGAAGATTTATAATTAAATTCCGAAAAATTTCAGAAAATCATGAAAAATCTAGATTATTAGAAGATAATATTTGAAACTAAAATCAGTCAAATCTGGATACCGAACAGGTCAAATCATGCAGTACTGCTATATGAGTAAGGATAGTAGAAAATAAATATAATAATAATATGCTCAAAAATCAGAATACGTAACTGTGCACGTATACTGGAATGGGGTGTTACAATCTTCCACCTTACAAAAAAATTTCGTCCTCAAAATTTCAGGAAGGGGAAGATGACGGTAGAGAAGAATAGGAAGAAAGGGTTTTACCAACTAAGTTGAAAATAGTTGAGGGTAACGCTCACGAATAACGTCCTCCCGTTCCCATGTAGCCTCTCCTGGTGCGTGCCTATTCCAAGAAACCAATACTAGTGGTATTGCCTTATTCTTCAGAGTCTTAACACTTTTGTCCAGGATGGCCATCGGTTGTTCTTCGTAAGACAGATCAGGCTGTAGTTCCAGTTCGGAGTGATCCAGAATGTGACTCTCATCCTTGACATACTTCCTTAACTGTGATACATGGAATACATTGTGTACTCCTTCCAAAGATGGCGGTAGTGCCAATCGATAAGCCACCTCTCCCACGCGATCCAAAATTTCGAATGGGCCGATGTACCTGGGACTGAGTTTTCCACGAGTACCGAATCGGATTACCCCTTTGGTGGGTGATATCTTCAAAAATACATGGTCACCTGTTCTGAATTCTAATGGTCTTCTATTTGTGTCTGCCCAATTCTTTTGTCGGCTCTGAGCTGCCCGGAGGTGATCTCTGATAATTCGGACTTTATCTGTTGTCTGAACTAGAATGTCTGGTCCCATAAGTCTTCTTTCGCCGACTTCATCCCAACATATCGGCGACCTGCATTTTCTGCCATACAATGCCTCAAATGGTGCCATTCTGATACTAGCCTGATAGCTGTTATTATAAGAGAACTCCACCAAATGAATACAGTCCTCCCATGACCCTTTAAATTCTATCATGCAGGCTCGTAACATGTCTTCAAGAATTTGAATGGTCCGTTCCGATTGTCCTTCTGTCTGGGGGTGATATGAAGTACTGAATTCCAGACGAGTCCCTAAACTTTCTTGGAGACTTTCCCAGAAATGTGATCGGAATCTTGTGTCTCTATCTGACACGATGCTAACTGGAATTCCATGTAGACGAACAATTTCTTTCATGTACTTATCTGCAAGAACTTCTGTTGACTGACCTACTCTGAAAGGTAGAAAGTGAGCTGCTTTTGTGAGGCGGTCAACGATCACCCATACTGCATTGTTACCCTTAGGACTGCGAGGTAGAGCCGTAACAAAGTCCATGGTGATGTGTTCCCACTTCCATTCGGGTATCGGCAATGGCTGTAGAAGTCCAGCTGTTCTTTGGTGTTCTGCCTTTATTTGCTGGCAAACTAAGCACTTGGCCACATACTGGGCTATCTCCCTCTTCACGGCATTCCACCAAAATTTCTGCTTCAAGTCCCGATACATTTTAGTTCCTCCCGGGTGAATGGAATAGGCCGAACTATGTGCCTCTGCCAAAATTTTCTGTCGGACTTCTCCTTGGGGGACACAAATTCTGTTACCAAAATATAGTGCATTATCCGAATGAATGCGGATATCCGTCCTCAATCCAGCCTCTATTTGAGCTCTGAATTTCTGAAATCTGGGGTCTTCTTTTTGAGCTTCTTTAATCTCATCCATCAAGGTTGACTGGATCTGAAAGGTCATCAACTGTCCTGTCCTATCGACTCCTTGTACTATCATCAGGTCCAGTTTCATGATGTCCCGAATTAACTCCTTCTGATGCGTAAGTAGTACTAGCATTTTATTCTCTGGCTTCCTGCTCAATGCATCTGGTACTGTATTAACTTTGCCCGGATGATACTGTAAGTCGATATCATAGTCTGCCATTAATTCAAGCCACCGTCTCTGCCTCATATTCAATTCTTTCTGTGTGAAAATATACTTAAGGACTTTTGTGATCAGTGTAGATTAGCACCTTGTCTCCCAGAAGATAATGTCTCCAGATTTTCAGTGCGAATATTACTGCCGCCAGCTCTAAGTCATGAGTTGGGTAATTCCTCTCATGTGGTTTCAGTTGCCTGGATGCATAAGCTATGACATGACCATGCTGCATTAATACACACCCTAGGCCTTTTCCGGATGCATCACTGTATATAACCATCCCTCCTCTTCCTGAGGGAGTCCTCAAAATTGGAGCTGTAATGAGTCTTTCCTTTAATTGCTCAAATGCTGCAGCACATTCCTCGGTCCATATATATTTTTCTCCTTTCCGGGTGAGCTTCGTTAACGGGGCTGCAATTTTAGAAAAATCTTGGACAAAGCGCCTGTAATATCCGGCCAATCCAATAAAACTCTTAATTTCTGTTACTGTCCTTGGAATTGGCCAGTCCTTTACTGCCTGAATTTTACTGGGGTCTACTGAAATTCCTTCTTTTGAAATTATGTGCCCAAGGAAGGTCATACGGTTCAACCAGAACTCGCACTTGCTTTGCTTAGCATGAAGTTGTTCCTGTTGGAGAGTCTGTAACACTATCCTCAAGTGTTCTGCATGCTCTCTGTCGTTCTTCGAGTAGATCAAGATGTCATCTATAAACACTACTACAAACTGATCCAAGTACGATGAGAACACTCTGTTCATCAAATCCATGAAAACTGCAGGGGCATTGGTGACTCCGAAAGGCATAACTAGAAATTCATAATGGCCATAACGAGTCCTGAATGCTGTCTTTGGAATATCTTCTTTCTTTACCCTTAGCTGGTGATATCCTGATTGCAAATCCAGCTTTGAAAATACTCGGGCCCCATGAAGCTGATCAAACAGATCATCAATTCTTGGTAAGGGATACTTGTTCTTGATTGTAACCTTGTTCAATTCTCTGTAGTCTATGCATAACCGTTTTCCACCGTCCTTTTTGTTTGCCAAGAGCACTGGTGCTCCCCATGGTGAAGCACTTGGCCTAATTAATCCTTTGTCTAAGCATTCTTGCAGCTGCTTTTTGAGAATCTCCAACTCAGCGGGTGCCATTCTGTATGGAGCCTTGGATATCGGAACTGTACCTGGAAGAGTATCAATGGAGAACTCAACTGTCCTATCAGGTGGAAGTCCTGAGATTTCGGTAAACACTTCCGGGAACTCATCCCAAACTGGTACTTTCTTTTTCTGGATCTCGGCCGTAGTCATCTGTGTTTTTCCTTTGGCAGGTTTGCGTTCTCCCTCAAATTGGAACTCAGGCTGAAGCGGTATTCTGAAAATGACTTTCTTGTTTCGGCAATCAATGACCGCATGGTATCTGCTGAGCCATGTCATGCCTAAGATTATGTCGTACCCTCTAGTATCTAGTACGAGCATATCTATGGCCAAGGTTCTGTTACAGAGCTCTACAGGGCAATCAATACAAACCTTAGTAGTTATGACTACTCCATTCCCTGTACTAATCTCCCATTGGTGGTCTAAAGTTCTAACAGGTATATAATGCAAGTCAACAAAACGATCAGATATGTAACAATGAGATGCACCCGAATCAAAGAGGGCAAGAACAGGTTTCGAGTGTACCCTGATCTTACCTGTTACCACTTCTACAGAAGTCTCGGCCTCTTCCGCTGTCAGGTTGTAAGCTCGTCCTCTTCCACGACCTGCTGCAGCTCTAACTCCCCTCTGGACTGGGCGGTTTACTTGCTGTGGGGAGGGGGAAGAGCTCTCCTAACCATCGATCCCTGGTTCCTCTGTCCATCTGGTCCTGGAAGTGCTGGTAGTACTTGGTTGGCTATTCCCATTCTCTTGTGGGGGCAGACTTCTACTGAATGATCATGGGAACCACATGCCAGGCATAACCCATTTGCCCTTCGGCAATTCTGCTGAGTGTGACCCGGTTTCTGGCAATAGTTACAAACGGGGAATGGTTGGGTTGTCTGGAAGGGGGCTCGCCGAAATGGTCGTCTCATTGGCGGAACCCTCGCCGCTCTATATGGACCTCCTCTCCCTGCTTGTGGAAATGGCCTTTTCATGGCCTGGTTCCCCATCATGTTAGTCTTCCCTTTCTCCAGTCCTCGCTCAACTTCCCGAGCTATGGTGAGGACTTGGGAATACGTTTTCAGCTGCTGGGGCATCAAGAGGATCTGAATGTCCATTCGCAAACCCTGTTGGAATCTACTTGCTCGCTTCTCTTCATCAGCTACCATATATGGAGCGAAGCGGCTCAGCCTCAAGAACTCAGCGGCATACTCATCCACAGACCGGTTCCACTGCTGAAGTCGGATGAACTGTTCTTCCATTTCTTTCTGGGCGGTGGCAGGGAAAAATCTACTATAGAAGCTTTGGGAGAACTGGTCCCACGAGACAGGTTTCTCCAATCTCGCTTCTTCAGCTAGCCACCAGGTCCTGGCTACATCCTTTAGCTGAATCTTGGCGACCTCCACTTGATTTTCTTTTGGGACCCGGGCTGCGTTCAACAGATCTGTGGTGTCAATCAGCCATTGCTCAGCATCTAGTGGTTTCTCTTCTCCCGTGAATATCGCCGGTTGTAACCGCCTGAAGTCTGATACATTCCCCGGCCTTTGTTCCTTGGGAGTTACTAACTCTTGCCGAAGGAGTTCCGTCTGCTGTTGCTGATTTTCCATCATAGTCTGGATAACCCTCAGAATCTCAACATTCTCCCCCGCGGGTCCATTCGATGCTTGTCCGGCATTGTTACGACTCGTCCTTCTATCCATACTTATGTTGGTAAAAAGGAGACTGGAAACTGGAAAGATGAAAGGATTTTAGGACACAAGGAAAGGAATCAAGAAGGACAAGATAACTTGTACATTGTAGTTGGCAATGGCAAATTACATTAATTTGCTGCTTGATTGTACTATAGGTGTGAGAGCCTAGGCTCTGATACCAACCTGTAACGCCCCGGTCCCACGGGTACGGGGACGTCACTGCGACGTACATACGCAGGTCGGAAATACCCTCACGTATATACGTTAAGCATCAGTACAAGCAAGAATCAGAGTACGACAAGCGTAGTGCCCATTCATATGCCAACACAAGAAATACAATTATACAAGGTTATCACAAGTTGTGACATACTCTTACATATCACATGCATCATATATCACAGCCAAGCACAAAAGTACGATTTACAATATAATTACAATATGCTCACGAGTTGAAAGGGAATCCCGCGAGCTCAAAAGGAAGGTCAGGTACAACAGAAACCGAGACTAGTCAACTTGCTCGGCAAGGAAAGCTTGATCTTCCACAGAAGGCTCCACCTCGATCCAAGGTTCGGAACCTGAACATACAAATTCAAGGGAGTCAGGACCTCCCAACAAGTAGAGCAGGTAACAGCCGAGTGGCAACAGAAACATGAACATGAAAGTTGGTACAATATCATGAGAATTCAGCCAGCAAGTAAAAGAAGCACCACATATTATAAACGGAAGGGCAATGTATACGCTTAAACTACGGCTTCACGAGACTAGTACCTCGAGGGAATAATCCAAACAAGGAAACCCTCATCTATATACCTTCATCTCATGTCACCGTAATCCAAGTGCATACAACTCCCACAATTAGCGTCTTATTATTATTATTATTATTATACTCGTCTTACCCGTATGTCTAGGTATGTGTAGTAGCGTCCCAACACACATACATCCACATAGAAGTAAATCGAGGTTGTTATTGGAAACCGACGGGGGTATCAATGAACTATGTTTACAGTGGGTCCCGTGCATACCCGGGACCACGGCCCAGGATTGTTCCGTTGCTTGGTGGACGGAACCTGCCGCGAGGCTAACAGGAGGGTCTTATAGGATGCCCTTATCAAGATGGTACCAAGAAGGAGGGAGCCAGCACTCCCCTCGGTCGCCTGGAGGCCCACAGGTCAGACCGGAACATGTAGTTGCACAACATTCCTAAAACCACTGTAAACACGAACATATATTGATAGCCGCAAGTTTCCCCCGACCCGATGCAAGTTGTCTCATTTTATGGTATATTAAATAATTATCAGATTTCGGGAATGAGCAGGAACATGTCAGGAGTACAGGTATATCAGGAGTACTAGTTCGTACTATCAAGTAATCAAGTTTGCAAATCATGAAGTCCGGTTATCATTCCCGTTATAATGATAATTATAGGAGTCAGGTGGATCATGCCTTATGTTAATAGATAGCATGATAAGAGGTGATATTCATCAAGTGACAAGTCTTGCAAATAGCGATATATAATAAATGACCCAAAGATAATGTTCAAAATCAAAGAAGTAATTAACCATAACAATTAATCAAGATTAGTCGACTAGGGAGAGAAATTAGTCGACTTAGAGAAGGAGTTAGTCGACTATAGTAAAGGGTCAAATCGACTTAAGAAGGCTGCGTTCGGTTGGGTCGCGTCTCAAAAAGTGGCACGTTTCAAGAAAGTGGTGCGTTTCAAGAAAGTGGTGCGTTTTCAGAAAAGTGGTGCGTTTTCAGAAAAGTGGTGCGTTTTCAGGAAAGTGGTGCGTTTTCAGGAAACTGGTGCGTTTTCAGGAAACTGGTGCGTTTTCAGGAAACTGGTGCGTTTTCAGAAAACTGGTGCGTTTTCAGGAAACTGGTGCGTTTTCAGAAAACTGGTGCGTTTTCAGGAAACTGGTGCGTTTTCAGCAAACTGGTGCGTTTTCAGCAAACTGGTGCGTTTTTAGGAAACTGGTGCGTTTTTAGCAAACTGGTGCGTTTTTAGGAAACTGGTGCGTTTTTAGGAAACTGGTGTGTTTTCTTAACAAATATGAAATAATATCCAAGTCTTGGCGAGTAGAATTACTCGCTTAGAACGCGTCCAACGCAGAGAAACGCGGTCCCAATCCAAAGGAGGGTACCGGTCCTCACAAGAGAAGGCAAAAGGTTGATGGTGCAAGTCCAACTCAATATGGCAAAACGAGATTTTGCAAATGGCGTTGCGGGGAATGAAGCTATAGTCCGCCGGAAAGAGGTTGACGAGGGGGTGAAGATGGTATGCTCGGTGGAGGCTACGGTGGTGCGGGTGGTGGTGGGGATGGTGATGAAGTTTTGTGGAGGTGATGGGTTCTTTTGGTGTCTCTTGGTGAAAGAGGTTGAAGTAGATGGTGTTTGTGGTTGGAAATGCAGGAGGAGATGGAGGAGAATGAGGTGGAGGGATTTGTGGTGGAGAAAATGGATTTGGTGGGTGGTGGTAATGGCCGGCCAAGGAGCTTGGGGGGTTTGGGTTTGCTGTTGGAGCTTGCTGGAACAAAGAAGATGAAGGAAAATGAAAGAGAGAGAAGATGGGAGTGCATATATATAAAGGGGGAAAATAATATAATAATAAGCCATCATCACTTTCCCTCCAAAGATTGCTGCGTCCACAATGTCCCAATGCTGCGTTTAGGCAAATATAGAGCCAAACGCGGGAACTCAAGGCTGCGTCCAGAAGAAAACGCAAAGAGGCTGCGTTTCAGAGAAAAGGACAAAGGCATGGGTGATTGGACTTGAGTTGAATTGGCCCATAAGCATTTAATGCAGCAAGGGGAGGATCACTGCATTAATGATGGATCCAACTGGTGAAGCTCGCGTTTGAGGAAGGAGAGAGAAAAATGGAAAAAGAGATAAGTGAGATACTTAGATAAATTCTCGGTATCTGGGAAAATACCGAAAACTCTAGAAATGACCAAAAATTGGAGTATCTCCAAAAGCTTTATAAAAATTCTCAAAAATCATAAATATTATAAAGTGACTTTGGTGAAATTGATTTTTAGAAACTCTACTTCATTTTCAAAATAAAAATCCTGGAATCCACTATGAACGGTGTCTACACCGGGTAAGCTGGATTTTTGATAAAATCAGAAAAATCCCAGAAAATGCCTGAAGGAAGAAAATATAATTTTAAGAAGGAATGTGAAAGCGGAATCCAGAATTTTGATTCCAATTGCAAATTAAAATTCCTGGAATCAACCAATGATACTGGCCGACACCGGTTTTGAAGATTTATAATTAAATTCCGAAAAATTCCAGAAAATCATGAAAAATCTAGATTATTAGAAGATAATATTTGAAACTAAAATCAGTCAAATCTGGATACCGAACAGGTCAAATCATGCAGTACTGCTATATGAGTAAGGATAGTAGAAAATAAATATAATAATAATATGCTCAAAAATCAGAATACGTAACTGTGCACGTATACTGGGAATGGGGTGTTACAACTAGGGTCGATTATCCGAGCGCTGGAAATGAAGACGCTAGGAGGCCCTGACCGCTGTGCCTTGTCTCTCCCTTCACGAGCAGAAGAAGGCTCGGGCCGAGCTGAGAACCCTGGAATCTGGACATTCCCTCCCACGAGCTGTTCTTCCTCGTCAGCTATAGTGGGTTTGTCAACCAATTCCCCCTCTTCCGCAATCTTACAGGTCCCTCTGTGCGACCTAGGAGCACGGATTAAACTGGGGAGATCTCTATCCTCTGGCGGTTCCTTAACCATGACAAAGAGGTCTTCAGGACAGTCCTCAACTCCAGCAGAAATGTCTTCTGAGGGAGAGACTTCCGTTGCTAAGTCCCTCCGAGCCCTCTTCGAAACAGGACCAGCAGTTGAAGTGGGACCCCGACGGCGCTTACTCACCAATTCTTGAGCCTTGGCGGTAGAGGGCCCCTCCTGTGGCCCTAGCTTGGTTCTACTCCGGGTTACTCGGAGCTCCTCTCTTGAGCCTCCCTCAGCTTCTCTCTGAGATGCTCTCTCCAGCTCTTTCTGGACCCTTAAATACTGGGTGATCATGTGCGAGCGTTTGCCAGACTCCGACTGTGTTTTGAGACAGGCATTAATGCCCTCAATACCCGTATACCCGGGGGCAAAATCCGGTGACTGGTTTACCCGAGAATACCAGGTGCAGAAAGTGAAGCTGGTAAGGTTCTTCGGCTCCTCGACGGGCAAACGGAAAGTTGCCTCTGTCCCCCCAGCCACGCTATAGTACCAGGCTCGAGCACCTTCGCACAAATTCCCATTGAAGGCAAGTTGTGTATTCGGATTGCCGACATAAAGCTGAGCATAGCCAAACTGTCGGGCAAAACGACTTGGCATATACGGTTCGATAGTGCAGGAAGCCCCTTGGCGAAACAATACGTATCCTGGTCGTATGTTGATCAACCACCGGAAGACTCCCGCGGACAGTTGGGTGAGGTCATCCCGACCTATAGAATCAGTAAATTGCTCACCAAAAGATGCACCAGGAATCCCAGCGAAGCAGCGGTTGAGCTGGTAATTGGCGGCATTTGAGAGACGTCTCCGAATATAATATATATAGGTGTCACTCCAATCCGAGTTTTCCAGCCGCCTCACAAAAGGGACAGGACTCGTACTCCCACGCGCCGTTGTCATCAAAGAAGGGCAATGCATCACGTACCAGGCCATGAGATACGTGTAAGGCAACTCGATTCGGGGGTTGGGGCGCCTTGCCGTCGGGCTTCCCTCTGAGTCAACATACGGCTTGCCTTGAGAGTCGACAGTCCTTGGAGCCTCGCATAGTCTCTTGGCTAACGCCCGCAACCCGCTCTGAATGCCAGCCGCCACGGCCGGAAGAAGGGCTATAGGACGGCCATGGGCCAGGAGCACTGCTGGGTACACCACGTCGGCAATAATGACTTCATGTGGCCGTGTAGGTACCACACAACGTTTCAACCACAGCATCAAGAAGTGTAATACCCCGTTCCCGGAATACGTACTTAGTTGCGTATTCAGATTTTCGGTCGTATTTTTTCGATTTGTTTCCTGTATTTATTTTTGTATTATGAATTCCTTATATGACTGTTTTGTCTTGGATTTGGATTCGTGGATTCGGAGTCAGCCCTAGTCTGAACCGAAGGCCCGATCCTAGAGTATTACTCGATTTAGACATTCTGATAATTAGAATTGACCGATTTTAGTTTTAAATATCATTTTCCAATATATTAGATTTTCTATGATTTTCTAGATTTTTCTGGAATTTAATTAAAAGTCTTCAAAACCAGTGTCGACCAGTGCCGCTGATCGATTCCAGGATTTTTATTTCACGATCAGCTAGGAATTTCTAGAAGGTCCTTTAGGCATTATTCCTTAGAATCCTATTTTCTACCTACATTCTTTTTCTGAGGATTTTATGAATTTATGAAAATTCCACCGGAGTCGGTAGATAATTGGTTCCGGGATTTTTAGTTTTAAAACTATAAAGTATTTCTTAAAACGGATTTCACTATAATTCTTAGATTAATATTCTTGATTTTTGATAATTATTTCGGGTCGTTCCGAGATACTTGAATTTCGGACGATTCCGGTGTTTTCCCGGAAGATTTCCGCATCCGCAACTGAATCCCGGGAATCCGCCACTTCCATTATTTTCATTTTCCATTCCAAGAGTATTCCTTCCCTTTTCCATTTCTTTCCCATTTCCTATTTTCTTTCTTTCCTTTCCTTTAACTTCCACCACACACTTTTCCTATTTTCCAAAATTCTAAATTCCTTTTTCTTATTCCACCAACTCCCACCTACCCCCATTAAATGCATTTCTCTCTCTCCCTCATCCCATGGCCGGCCAAGTGGCCAAGAGAGGGACACTCACCTCACCTCCCCCTATTTACACAAAACCCCCTCTCTTTCATTATTTGCATCTCCTTCATAAAATCTAAAACCTATATAAACTTTCCCTTACATTTCTTTTCCTTTTTCTTTCTTTTCTCTTCTCATTTCTTTCTTCTTCTTCCTCTTCTCCAAGAGAGCCAGCCGACCCTCACCGCCGGCCAGCTATCTCGTCGCCGGCGAGGATCCCTCCCAACTCCGGCCAAGCTCCACCTCCCCCAACACCAACAACAACAACTCCTCCATCTCCTTCTTCCTCAAGGATCATCACCATCTCTACCTTTCCTCTTCTTCTTCATCATCAACCACCACCACTCCTTTTGGTAAGTAATTTCCCTCATCAAGACTTGTACAACTCTTAGTCTACTTATGTTTGCATATTCTTGTTGATTTGTGTCTTCAATTCTTGTTATTTAGCCATCAAACAAAACCCTAGAAAAATCTGTTCTGTTTGCTGTTTCCAGTCGATTAGTCGACTTGACCTAGAACCTAGTCGACTAGAAACCCTTAGCTGAAACGTAGCTTTTTCTGAAACACAGTATTAGTCGACTTACCTTAGATCCTAGTCGACTATAGATCCTTAGTCGACTACACTCTTGACCCTAGTCGACTAAACCTTTCCTGACCCAGAAACCTTAACTCTCTGTATCTCAGATTTAGTCGACTTAACATAACTGTTAGTCGACTTGTCATGTCTGTTAGTCGACTACCCATATGACCCTAGTCGACTAACCTTTTCCTGAAACAGAAATCCAACTCTCTGGATCACAGTATTAGTCGACTACCCCATCTTCCTAGTCGACTAACCCCTCTATTAGTCGACTACCCTGTCCACCCAGTCGACTAATTATTGGCTGTCTGTCATAGTTGATTCCTTTCTTGAATATGAACCTTATCCTCTACACTTATATCATATGTTGGTGTTACTTGACTTGTCACTTGACAAACATCATCTTACCTTCTCTTTTTCTCTCTCCTCTTCTCTCTACATATTTATATCAGGTTTGTGGCGCGTCCCAAGCTTCCGTGGATTACGGCTCTTTCGGTATTTTGGAGTTTAGGCGAGTATTCTCACTCGCTACTTTCTTGTATGCGAGTAGTCTCGCTCTTCTCTATTTGAGTTTCCCGTTTCATCGGTCGATAAGTATCTCGCCTCTTATTTTCATATTCATGTATTGCACTACAATTGCTCATATTATGGTAGCTTCATCTTGTACTTGTGCCATGCTATTGATACGCTTACTTCTTTATCATATACTATGCGTGGCAGACCCTTCGTGGTCGTTGTATTCTTGGTTTCTGATATGTTATCACTTGCCCTGCTATTATTTCAGACCTGTCAGTAATATGCTAACTTTTAACACATGTATATCACCTGACATGCCACTATCTGGCAAGACCATCTTGTTATGTCATGACTTACCCAGACTTATTATCAATCCATTGTTATGCATGTTACTTGATATACATCACCATTTATCATGCTATCTCTTGACACCAAGCATGATATACCGATTCTTATAATTATCACGATAAAGGGAATGTGGTACCTGATTACTGTTATGTACTGATCACTGTTATGTATCCCTGTTATGATATTGCTCATTCCCGAAATCTGATAATTATGTTCATAAGCTATAAAAAGGACAACTTGTATGGGTATGGGAGGAAGTGATGGATGCCGGAATGATATCTTGCTTATAGTGATGGGATATAAAAGTATGTGTATATATATATATATATACTGGCGGTAAGTGTTATGATATTACTGTTAGGGGACTTTGGGCCTCCAAAGCCGGTTCCAGGTGTATGGAAACCACTATAAGAAGTTCTATCAGTTCTCCATCTACTTCCGTTAACAACCCTCGACTTGCTTATATATGGATGTATGTGGGTTGGCCGTACACCAGGTCACATACCGAGATATATGGGTCAGACGAGTAATAATAATAATAGGTGTTTCCTGTGACCCCAGTTATGATTACTGTTATGATTCCTGTTTTGATACCTGTTATGCACTCTTGTCACATCTGTTATGTATTCTTGTTATGACTACTTTGCAACTCTGATTCTATACGCTTAGATATTCGGTGGCATGAGATAACGGTATATAGATGAGGGTTTCCTTGTTTGGATTATTCCTTCGATGTACTAGTCTCATGGGACCGTAACCTAAGCGTATACAATCAATTTTGCTTGTGATCAGTTTTACTTCGGATTTCCTGTTTTACGATTGTTACGTTATACCCGTTCTTATATATACTTCATTTGTGTTCTAACCCTCCTGTCTTCTGTACTTGACTCTTGTACTCACCCTTGGCTCGCCACCTGGCTTTTGCATCCTACTCGCCTGGGGAGTTTCACTGACTCCCCTGGATTCTCATGTCCAGGTCCTGGAGCCCGGAGCGGGAGGATCTCCCCCTTTGCTGCTCAGAGTAGCGCAGCGGTGGCGTGGATCCCCAGCCGACCTTTCAGAGCTCCATCCTTCCAGACCCCCTGTATGCCTCTCGAGTTTTCCCTTAGCAAACTCGTGAGTGCCCTTTTTCTATTCATACTTGTACATTCCTTGTATACATGTATGTGGACACCCTTTTATACTGTTCATATATGTATATCTTTTGTACTCTCGCATTTGCGCATACTAGTGATATGATATTCATGTAATATTGTGATCACTTCTGATGATAACTGTGTAATTGTACTATATGTGTTGGAATGTATAATGCACCACTGCTTCCGTACTCTGATTCTTGTCTGTACTGATGCTTAGCGTATATACGGGAGGGTAGTTTTGACCTACGTATATACGTCGCAGTGACGTCCCCGTATCCGTGGGATCGGGGCGTTACAAGAAGCCTGCCAACAGCGCTCGACTAGAGATAGAAGCCCGGGCCCGATGATGATAGCTTTCGAAAAGCGTATCAGGTTCGAAGCCGTCCTCGTTCGACCCAGTGGTGTAAAAGCCCTCAGAAGCTTGTGCGACCATGTCGTCAACTCCCTGTTCAGAGAGGAGAGCCAGTCGAGTTATCGAATGATCCTTCTGGCTGACGTTGCTGAATAAGTAATTGGCCCAGGATAGATGCCTAACTCCATGCGTCCTCCAACCGGTTACCTGACCACAAATATGGAAGTGGCACATCACTTCCCAATAGGTCTCGTACACCTCAGGGGAATCCTTCTTTATAAGGTCAAGCTCCCTAGCAGTCGGGACATATTCTTCATAAGGGAACTCCCCCATCACCAGCCCGAGACCTCATTCAACTCATGCAGTGCAAGGCCCATTTCTCCAACCGGGGAAAAGAATGTCCCCGTCTGAGGGTTGTAGCGCTCCAAGATCCCGAAGAAGTTGTGAGAGCTCATTGGGATGCCCCATTGTACGGCCCTGACTGCTGAGTATAATCCCACGTGCTCAAGCAGATCTCCAAGATCGGAGAGGGCGAAACCCACCATCCTGCCCCACCAAGAATTCTCCGTGGAGTGGACCCATCCTGGCAAACGGAACTTGGCCGGATAATCACCCTCTGCTTCTATGAACGAATTGAGGAAGGTGGTGGCAAGCTGCGGGATCTCTCCGACTGGAAGCTCAGACTTGCGTGACCCGGGAAACAAGCCGAGGACCGCCCGGTCATGGCAATCATGACGGTATACGTTCTGGGATTTGAAATTACCAAGGGTAATCTCAGAGATATCCCGGGACACGTCCCACTTCATCTTCCGAAGGACGGACAGATGTTGGAGATAAGACAACGGGAGCATCCTCTCCATGGCTGGAAGGAAGTATCTCCTCTCCCCTATCTGACGGAGCCACCTGTAATTCCCGTCATACATTGGGTTGCCACCGTCGCTGACATGATCTCCAAAGAAGAAAGCAGGCTTCTCCAGCTTGATGTGGGTATCCGTTGCGAAGACTGCATCGGTCATGAGCACCCGAGAAGTCCTCTCATTAACATGGGCAATCATTTCCCTGCGAACTGGCGACTTGTCAGCAGTCACAGGTATGGTCCTTCGCAGTGCAAAAGTCAGACGGTGGTCGGCGCCACCCACGCGTCCAAAGTGGTGCATCTTGGCAAGTGAACCTGAAACATGCGGCACTGCAAAAGAAGAAGACACTTGGTCAGATACTTTGCCAAAAATAAGGGAAGACGCTAAGTGTTCATAATTCAAAACGCAGCCGAGACACTGGACGCAGGAGTTATCATCCGCGTCCAGACCTGCGAACTTGCACCAAAACGCAGAAGAGATACTGGACGCAGGAATTTTTCGAATCCGCGTCCAGACCTGCAAAGCCGCGTTCTGCAAACCAAGACTTATGAAAATTCCAAGTACTTGGACTCAAACGCCAGATTCTACAAAATCGGTTGAAGACACAGAACGCAAGGATCAAATTCGCGTTCTGCAAACCAAGACTTGTGAAATTTCAAAGTGCTTGGACTCAGACGCCAGATTCATCAAATCGGCGCCTGATGGCACAAAACGCGGCACAGAACGCATGGATCAAATCCGCGTTCTGCAAATCGCGTCCAGAGACCTTCACAATTAGAAATATTCTAAGTGAAGGATCCAGAATGCAGAGTTCACCAGCGTCGGATCATCAGGCCCGCGCCCCGGTTATCATCTCAAGGACAGCGTCCGAGAATCAAACACGATCTTGTGTTAAAGGTTCTTAGGGTTCTATGAACATGTTTTAATGGCGGAACCCACGCCGAAGGTGCATTTTTACCTCGGAAAACACCCTCCTGCGCAGAGGAAGCATCTCTCTCAGCCTCGGCGACGGTCGCCCTTGAGGATGATGCAGTCGGTTTCGTCTTGGGAGCCATCGATGTTCAGAAATCCGAGTTCGAAGATGGACAGATGAACAAACAAGAGGAGGGAAGCTCTCTTTTCTCAACAAATGCGTTCGGAGAAGAAGATGCGTCCCTCTAACTGTTGCCTTTTATAGGCACAGAGATTCGCGAAGATACGCAGCGTTTGGCCCAATAAACGCTGCAGCGAATCGCTGCCTGACGCGTGGAGCCAAATCATTGTTTGAACAGGGAAGATCATGCGTAGCGACCCCGCCACAAGTCAGAAGTTGACACGTGGAGCAGTTCATTTAATGAACCGGGAGATCCGCGCGCCAAAAGGCGAAATCTCGCCGTTTCCCCAGGCCAGCTGGCGGCGTAATCATGACATGGCACAGGTGCGCGCCCCAAAGTACGCGGCTCTTCGGTGGACATGCCCCGTCAGCATCATCATAAATGCACCCAGAAAATCGCGTCTGCATTTCAAGAGATGCGTCTCTCCAAAGTCCGCGTCCCCTCAAACGGGCCAAACGTCGCGTCTACCCCATGGAAGTCGCGTCTTTAAAGCAGTCTCTGCTTTTTCAAAAAGGAACCTGCGTCCAGTCTCCTGCTTCTGCAAGTCAGTTCAACAGTACGCTGACGCAAACAGACAACCAACCACTCCCGGCCAAAAGCGCACCCGTGACAGACTAAAAGCAATCGGGGAGGTCTAGACTGTGTATCTAGACACTCAACACGATCAACTCTGACGGCTTCAAAGAGTTCAACAGTACACTCACGAAGACCAATTCCAGATAAGATCAAGCCCGAAGCATCAACAGTCCAGTCATAAAGGCGAACACGGCTAAGATCCAAAGTATTCCGAAATCCGTCCCATTCAACTGCGGAATATCAGAAACTTTGGAGGGGGTTCTGTAGGCTGTCTAAAAATGACTAAACAAACAAGCCATTAAGGAAGCAGAGTCTCAAGCTCTAGACGCGAGGAATCGATGCCCGCGTCTCAGCATTAAGACGCGTTGGCTCTACACCCGCGTCTCAACGTCCAGACGCGTCGGCCCGAAGCCCGCGTCTCGGCATCAAGGCGCGTCGGCCCGACGCCCGCGCCTCAGCGTCCAGACGTGAAGGCCCGAAGCTCGCGTCTCAGCATTAAGGCGCGTTGGCTCGACGCCCGCGTCTCAACTTTAGGGCGCGTTTGGCTCAACGCCCGCGTCTCAAACTTCAAGGCGCGTTTGGCTCAACGCCCGCGTCTCAGTTGCAACTGCCCTGATTGCGGGGCCAGTCACCGCGCATGTAGCGGGTAATGGCCCCTCATTCGGGAGCGTTTTCAGGAGGCACCTTCACCCCCTGAGACCCCTATAAATAGCCTTGTTTGCTATGAAGAGGGGATCGGAGGCTTTGGAAAGGTCGAGAATCAAGAAGGTCAAGGCATCATCAAGATCGATCGAATCCAGGCAAGAGGATCATCAAGAGGGAAGCACGACTTCAACAACAGACAGAGGGAGGAGACTCTTCAGCGAGCTTACTGAGTACTAGCCGCTCTTCGCCTACCTCCTCTTTGAGAGTTTTGGTAGACGGAGCTGAGTTACTCTTTCTACCGACCGAAGAGAAGACCCCCGACGGTCCAGGACGGTCATCTGGTCAACGGAGAACAAGATTCACTCTCCACCGCCACACGAAGAACCCAGCATTAAACAAAGGGGGGATTCAAGCTTCAACATCCTCCCTCCCTTGTAACTGGAAGGAAAAGTCTTGTTGTAATCTTTTCATCTGATTCAAAGAAATCTTTACAGCAATTCCCTCTTTCTTTTTCCGGCGCATACAGGGTTAAGCGCTGCGTCTATACAAACGTAAGATCCATGTCAAATGTGAGACTCGCGTTTCTGTTATAACTGATCCCCATTACTATGTAATGTGGGAGTTACTCTCCATTATGGAGGAATTTTAGGAGACAATAATACCCCTATCACTCCCTATAAATAGCCTGAGAAGTTATGAAGCGGAGAGATAACTCTTTTTAGCAGAGAAGAGAAAGAAAAACTCTTAAAGATTGAGAGCTGAGAATTCTTAAGTTAAATGATTCTTGCTTTCCTCTGGTTGTTCAAAAGTTCAGAAAGAAAGGAAAAAAGAGTAGCTTGTGGACTATAAACACTTAGCGTGTTAAAAACAGAGTTTTTTTCTGATTGATCTTTGAAAGCATCCTGAAGAGAAGCTTGTCATTCAGCCGGTCAACGGAGAACAAGAATCACTCTTGTAATATCCCTAATTTAAAATATTGTATTTTTTCTAAGTATTTATTTTATTTTACTGATTATTTTATAATTATTTGTTAACTTGGTCTATACTTATTATAATTATTAATATTAAATAATTATTTGGACTGTTATTATTCATTAACATTTCTACTACTTATTATTATTATTTCTTTTAGTTATTATTAGCAGTAGTAGTTATTTCCATTATTCTTATCCCATTATAATTAATATTTATTTTTAATATTATTACTGTGATTATTATTAATAATGTTGTTGCTATTAATTTTATAATTATTTTTAATTATTAGTGTTAATATTGTTGTTATTATATTATTATTAGTTATTATTATTATTTACTATTATCATTTTTATTACTGTTATTATTATTGTTGTTGTTGTTGTTACTATTATGGTTATTATTTGTATTATATGTGTGTGTGTGTGTGTGTCTATATATATATATATATATATATATATATATATATATATATATAGAGAGAGAGAGAGAGAGAGAGAGAGAAATGTAAATTAGCTGACACAGGAGGTAACTCCCTCCTATGTCGCACTCAAAAATCGTATTTTCCGAGTGAATTTTCAAGATCCGACCGCACATTATCATCTTCATATTCTAAGATATACATATATAAAAAATCAAGTGATTTGAAGTTCGTTTACTTATTGATCTAATCGTTCCATTTTGTTCTATTGTTAAAAAACCGTTAATGTTTGAACCCAAAGAAAATAGAGTAAACAAACATCAAATCACTTGATTTTTTATATGTATATATCTTAAAATATGAAGATGATAATGTGCGGTCGGATCTTGAAAATTCACTCGGAAAATTGATTTTTGAGTGCGACATAGGAGGGAGTTGCGTCCTGTGTCAGCTGATTTACATTTTTCTCATATATATATATATATATATCATTATTTTGATATTAATAGTCTTATGGTTTTTATACCCAAACCCATACCTGTGATCCGATTACCCATTATTCTAAACCTTAATTCCATAATCCTATACCCAAACCCGTACCCGTTAACCCATACCCCAATGCTCAGAATCCTAACTTACCCAAATCCAAATCCTGTTTCAAAATCATAATCTCAACTATCTAATTCTAATAATAACAAATCAAATCCTAAATCCCAACTTAATCCCCATATAATCTCAACCTATTCTCTACTCTTTTTCTTCTCCTTCCTTTACCAACCTGATGTCCGTTTTCTCCCCACAGCCGTAACACCATCAAACGCCTCCCTCCTCTGCAGCCCACGGAAACCGCACCACACTTTTCACTCGGCCGAGATCCATGGTGTACTCCCCCAGCCCGTGCATTCTTCCCTCACCGGCGAAGCCATCTAGCCGCAACACACACAGTCCGGGCTTCTCCTCCTTGGTTGGCCGAGCTCCCTTAGTTTGCATCCCACTTGGCCTTGCGCATCAGCTCTCCATCAGCGCCTCCACCTGCAGCCAGAACCAGCGCGCCACCCATGGCCTTGGCACGGCGGCACAACCCCATGAAGCTGTGGCCTCGTCCATGCTCACGCAAGCACATCCAGCACCCCTTTCTCTCCCCATTGGCCCTGGCCACGCTCTTCCCAAGCCTGGATCTACCCCCATGCCGAGCCTCTCTATTGGTCGTGGGCAACCTACAACAACCCAACACCTTGGTCATTACCCCCTCTTCCCCCTTGTTGTTGAGACCTGCCGGAGCCCGATTTTCTCCATCGGCGAGCGTGAGGGCACCCCACCCCTCTCCGGCATTCCATCGACATCCTTCGGCGAGCTTCTGCCTCCTCCATCGACGCGTCGCGACCGTGGACTTCCCCTGCCGTGAGTTTCCTCCCCTACTTTGTATATTTATTTGTATCTGTGTGTGTGTGTTTATTTCATGTGTAACTATATATGTTTTAATGTGTGTGGTAATTAATTGTATATGTGTTTGTAATAATAATATGTGTGTTGTGTTTAATTATGTAGAAGCATGTGTGTGTTTTACGTAGGAGTATGCATAATGTGTGCCTTGAGTGTGTGCGTGAGGTGTGTAGTGCATGTGTGTGCGTGAGTAATATGTGTGTGTGTTTAAATTGTGTGTGGGTGTTGGTTGTATTGTGTCAGTGTATGAGTGTAACGCCCCGATCCCAATGATGCGGGAACGTTACTGCAACGCATATACGTAGGTCAGATGGTGCCCCCACGTATATACGCTAAGCATAAGTACAACAAGTATCAGAGTACAACACACACAGCGTGGTATAATCATATGCCAACTTACAAAATATAAGTACAAAGTTACACAAGTTATGATAAGCAAAAATCACTTTACAAGTGTCCTTTATCACAACCCCAGTCCAAAAGAACGATATACAACCAAAAATGCAAAAATGCTCACGCAAGGATGGAGATCCGTGAACCAAAAAGAAGTGTCTGGCACGAGGACCGGAGCTAATCTGCCTGCTCACTAAAGAAAGCCTGATCTTCGGTGGATGGCTCCACTTCGACCCAGGCCTCGGAATCTGAATATGCAAATCCAAAGGGGTCAAGACATAATACAACAAATAAAAGATAGCCAAGTGGCAAGGATCATGAATAGGGATAATGAAATAGTACTAAGTAACAATGCATGACCAGAGATGTAAACTAAGAAAGATAAAGTCATATGCAATAAATCTACAATTAATGTCTTATTATTATTACTTGTCTTACTGTGATATCTAGCTATGTGACCCAGCGTCCCAGAGCACATAGATCCATATCCTAGTGAAACAAGGTTGTTATTGGAAACAGCGGTTGTATCGACGAACTATGTTTACAGTGTGTCCCGTGCATGCCCGGGACCACGGCCCAGTATTGTTCCGTTGCTTGAAGACGGAACCTGCCGCTAGGCTAACAGGAGGGTCTTATGTATGCCCTTGTCATGACAGGAAACAGGAAAGGGAGGAAGCACTCCCCTCGGTCCCCTGGAGTACCGCAGGTAAGACCGGAAACATGGTGCACATCCTAATACCACTGTAAACACGAACACATATCGATATTCGCATATTTCCCCCTGACCCATGTGTAAGTTGGTGCATTTTATGTAAAAGTCTGGGGTATCATGCTTTGTTTTAAGAGATGGCATGATAGGTGGTGGTGTTGCTATTTAACATGCCATGAAACGAATATATACAATAACAAGTCATGAGGCAATAGGAGATGCATCCATTCAGTTATATATCATGTAGTGCTGGTATTGAAGCATGAACGAGCAGGAAATAATACACATGTAACAAGTATAGGTACTAAATTTAGAACAGAAATTAACTATGACACACAGCCAGGATTAGTCGACTAGGGGTATTGGTTAGTCGACTAATAGGGTTTCTAGTCGACTAGGAGTTTGGTTTGATCGACTAAAATTGGGATACAGAGTGTTGGAATTCTGTTTCAGTGCATGCTAGTCGACTAGGGTAAGAGGGTTAGTCGACTAATAGGAAGTACTAGTCGACTAACAGATATTTCGGTCGTCTAGATCTGTGACACAGAAAGTTGGGTTTTCTGGTCCAGGATGGATTAGTCGACTAGGTGGATTCAGGAGTCGACTAATATGGGTTTCCCGAGAGTTTATTAGTCGACTGATATTTTGGGCAAGTCGACTAATACTGTGTTTTCCAGAAAAACTAAATTTCAGCTAAGTGTTCTAGTCGACTAGGTCTTATGGTAAGTCGACTAATAGTGGGGAAAATCAGTGTACAGGACAGAAATTCTGGAAACGTGTTTGATGGCTAAATTCCTGGTTTTAGGTGACCTATGTGTACAAGAAGTGTAAATACAGTGCTCTAAGGCTAATACAAGTCTTGGTGAGTGAATTACTCCCTTGGAATGGTTGGATTTGAGCTTAGATGACCTAAAAATAAGATTTTTTTTTTAGTGTGCAAGTGAACAAAGATTTCAACTTCAAGTATGTGATGTGTGAACTAGGTCTTGGTGAGTAAGAACTCACCTGGAGGGGTCAAATCTGAAGCTTGATCCAAGGATGGAGGTGTTGGCTCCAATCCACAACTTGTAGTTGAAGCTAGGTTGAAGAACTAGCTCTTGGAGTTGCCTTGGGGAGTAGTGGTTGAAGGTGGAGCTCTAGAAGAAGTCCTTGATGAATCCCTTGTGATCTAGAGGTGGTTGTGAAGGGATTTGGGTGATCTCTTGAAGTTAGGGTTTGTTGAAGAGGAAGAAGAAGGGGATTTTGCAATTCCTCTCTTGATGAAGAAAATGAGAAGGAAAGGGGGAATTTGCAATTGAAGGAATTTATATGTTGGGATTTATGTGAAGGGGTTGACATTTTGGTGAATGTGAGGGGTTATCTTGCAAAAGGAGGGGTGAGGTGAGTGTCCTCTCTTTGGCCACTTGGCCGGCTGTGGGAGAGGGAGAGAGTGAGTGGGGTTAGGTGAAGTGATGAGTGGGAAATGAGGTGGAAATGAAGTGGAATTTGGATTTTTGCAATTTTTGGAAAAATGCCCGAAATTCAAGTATTTTGGAATGGTCTGAAAATTTTACCAAAATCAAGAATAAGATTTTAGACTCATGGTGAAATTCGTTTGAAGAAATAATTTGTAGTTTTAAAATTAAAAATCCCGGAATCAGTCACCTGCCGACTCAGTTGGGATTTTCATAAATTCGTAAAATCTCCAGAAAAAGAGTGTAGGTTGAAAATATGATTCTAAGGAATAATGCCTAAAGGACCATCTAGAAATTCCTAACTGTTTGTGAGTTAAAAAATCCTGGAATCGGTCAGCGGCACTGGCCGACACCGGTTTCGGAGAAATTCATTTTAATTCCAGAAAATTCCAGAAAATCACGTAAAATATTAAATATTAGAAAACGATATTTGAAATTAAAATCGGTCAAATACGGAAGGTAAATCGGAAAATACGATCGAAAGACTGAATACGTAACTAAGTACGTATTCCGGGAGAGGGGTATTACAATCTACCCACCTTACAAAAATTTCGTCCTCGAAATTTCATAAGGTGAAAGATAACAGGAAAAGCAACAGATAGATATGGATACAAGGAAAGATAACGGTAGAAAGGGTAGAAGGGAAGAGTCTTACCCAATCAAGATGTGAAAAGATGAGGATAACGATCCCGGATAACGTCCTCACGCTCCCAAGTGGCCTCTCCTGGCGCATGCCTGTTCCATGACACCAATACCAATGGAATAGCTCTGTTCTTCAGTGCCTTGACACTCCTATCCAGAATGGCCAACGGCTGCTCTTGGTATGATAAATCCGGTTGTAGCTCCAGCTCGGAATGATCCAGAATATGGCTGTCATCCCTGACATACTTCCTCAACTGAGACACGTGGAAGACATTATGCACCCCGTCCAAAGATGGCGGTAATGCCAATCTATAGGACACATCTCCCACACGATCCAGGATCTCGAATGGGCCAATATACCTAGGACTAAGCTTCCCACGTGTACCGAAACGGATTACACCCTTGGTAGGTGATATCCTCAAGAACACATGATCTCCAACCTGGAACTCCAATGGCCTTCTCCGAGTGTCTGCCCAACTCTTCTGCCTACTCTGAGCAGCCCTGAGATGATCTCTGATAACCCTGACTTTCTCTGTAGTCTGCATCAGAATCTCTGGTCCCAAAAGACTCCTCTCACCGACTTCATTCCAACAAATCGGTGATCGGCACTTCCTACCATATAATGCCTCAAAGGGTGCCATCTTAATACTTGCCTGGTAGCTGTTGTTATATGAAAACTCAGCCAAGTGAAGATGGTCTTCCCAAGATCCCCCAAAGTCAATCATGCAAGCCCTCAACATATCTTCAAGGATCTGGATAGTCCTCTCAGATTGTCCGTCTGTCTGAGGATGATAAGAAGTACTGAATTTCAGACGAGTTCCCAGACTTTCTTGGAGACTCTCCCAGAAATGAGATTTGAATCTGGTGTCTCTATCTGACACAATACTAACTGGAACTCCATGCAGACGAACTACCTCCTTCATATACTTATCTGCCAGAACCTCTGTCGTCTGGCCTACCCTGAATGGTATGAAGTGAGCTGACTTGGTGAGGCGATCAACTATCACCCACACCGCATTATTACCCCTGGGACTCCGAGGCAATGCCGTCACGAAGTCCATGGTGATGTGCTCCCATTTCCACTCGGGTATCGGCAAAGGTTGAAGAAGTCCAGCTGATCTCTGATGCTCGATCTTTGTCTGCTGGCAAACCAAGCACTTGGCAACAAACTGGGCTATCTCCCTCTTCATAGCATTCCACCAAAAGTGCTTCTTCAGGTCCTGGTACATCTTGTTTCCCCCAGGGTGTATAGAATAAGCTGAACTGTGAGCTTCCTCCAAAATCTTCTGTCTGACTTCTCCTCGGGGAACACAAAGTCTATCTCCAAAATACAATGCACCATCTGGGTGAATGCAGATATCCGACTTCAATCCAGCCTCCACCTGAGCTCTGAATGTCTGCAATCTGGGGTCCTCCATCTGAGCTTCCTTGATCTCCTTTATCAATGAAGACTGGATCTGTAAAGCCATGAACTGCCCGGCCTTATCACCCCCTTGCACTAACATCAAATCCAATCTAATGAATTCCTGAATCAACTCCCTCTGCTGCGTGAGGTGGACTAGCACTCTGTTCTCTGGCATCCTGCTCAGTGCATCCGGAACGGTATTGACTTTGCCTGGATGATACTGCAAGTCAATGTCATAGTCTGCCATCAGCTCCAGCCACCTCCTCTGCCTCATATTCAACTCCTTCTGTGAGAAAATATACTTGAGGCTCTTGTGGTCTGTGTATATCAACACTTTGTCTCCCAGAAGGTAGTGTCTCCAGATCTTCAAAGCAAATATCACAGCTGCCAACTCCAAGTCATGAGTTGGGTAATTCCTCTCATGAGGCTTCAACTGCCTAGATGCATATGCTATAACATGATCATGTTGCATAAGCACACACCCCAGGCCTTTACCTGATGCATCACAGAAAATGACCATCCCTCCTCTACCTGAAGGGGTCCTCAAGATTGGAGCTGTGATAAGCCTCTGCTTCAACTGCTCAAATGCTGCATCACAATCTTCTGTCCATATGTATCTCTCCCCTTTTCTGGTGAGCCTGGTCAACGGAGCTGCAAGTCTAGAGAAATCCTGGACAAAGCGCCTGTAATATCCGGCTAGTCCAAGAAAGCTCTTTATCTCAGTCACCGTCTTCGGAACTGGCCAATTCTGCACTGCCTGGACTTTACTGGGATCAACTGAAATTCCTTCTGCTGAAACTATGTGTCCGAGGAAGGCTATGCTGTCCAACCAGAATTCACACTTGCTCCTCTTGGCATGAAGCTGCTCTTGCTGGAGGGTCTGCAACACAATCCTCAAGTGCTCTGCATGCTCCTTCTCATTCCTTGAATAGATCAGGATGTCGTCTATGAATACAACAACAAACTGATCTAGGTAAGGGGAGAACACTCGATTCATCAAGTCCATGAAAACCGCAGGGGCATTGGTGACTCCGAAAGGCATAACTAGGAATTCATAGTGGCCATAACGGGTCCTGAATGCCGTCTTCGGAACATCCTCCTTCTTCACCCTCAGCTGATGGTAACCCGACTGCAAATCTAACTTAGAAAATACACGGGCTCCATGGAGCTGATCAAACAAATCATCAATCCGGGGCAAGGGATACTTGTTCTTGATGGTGACCTTGTTCAACTCTCTATAATCAATACAAAGCCTCTTACCACCATCCTTCTTGTTCGCCAAGAGCACTGGAGCTCCCCATGGCGAAGTGCTCGGCCGAATCAATCCCTTGTCCGAATACTCCTGCAGCTGCTTCTTCAGGATCTCCAACTCCGTCGGTGCCATCCTGTACGGAGCCTTGGATATAGGAGCTGTCCCTGGAACTGTATCAATGGAGAACTCCACTATCCTCTCCGTGGAAGTCCTGAAATCTCAGCAAAGACTCCTGGAAATTCATCCCACACTGGCACTCCCTTCAGAACCTCCGAAGTGGTCATCTGAATCTTCCTCTTAGCAGGCTTCACCTCTCCGCTAAACTGGAACTCCGGCTGATGCGGGATTCTGAAATTGATCCTCCTTCCTCTACAGTCAATCACTGCATAGTACTGACTGAGCCAGGTCATGCCTAAGATTACGTCGTACCCCTTGGTGTCTAGTACGAGCATATCTATGGCCAAGGTCTTCCCACAAAGCTCCACTGGACAGTCAGCACAAACTCTAGAAGATACAACTACCCCATTCCCTGTACTTATCTCCCACTTGCGGTCTAAAGCCTTAACAGGTATGGAATGAACAGCCACAAAATGGTCGGAGATATAACAGTGGGATGCACCCGAATCGAAGAGAGCGAGAACAGGTATAGAATGAACTCTGATGTTACCTGTAATCACCTCCTCTGAAGCCTCAGCCTCCTCTGCTGTCAGGTTGTAGGCCTGACCTCTGCCACGCCCTGCTGCCGTCCGGGCTCCTCTCTGCACTGGGCGAGCAACATGCGGTGGAGGAAGGGGAAGAGCTCTCCTCATCACTGGTCCCTGGTGCCTCTGCCCAACTGGCCCTGGTAGTGCCCTCTGTCCATTCTGCCCTTGAGGTGCCGGCAAGGTTTGATTAGCAAACCCCATTCTCCTGTGCGGACAGGTCTCCACGGCATGGTCTCGTGCTCCACACACCAAACACCATCCGTTCGCCCTCCGCAATCTTGCTGAGAGTGTCCTGGCTTCTGGCAGAAATTGCAGATAAGACCTGGTCGAGCCACCTGGTAAGGAACTGCCCTGAATGGTTGCCTGGCCTGGACCTTCGCTGCTCTGGATGGTCCTCCTCTGCCCACCGGTACAAACGGCCTCTTCATGGCCTGGTTCTCTTGCTTCTTCTGAAACCCACGCTCCACCTCTCGAGCGATGGTGAGAACCTCAGCATAGGTCTTCAGCTGCTGGGGCATCAGAAACATCTGGATCTCCATCTGTAAACCCTGCTGAAACCTGCTTGCCCTCTTCTCTTCATCTAACACCATGTACGGGGCGAAGCGACTCAACCTGAGAAATTCTGCAGCATACTCATCTACGGATCTGTTCCCCTGTTGAAGCCTGATGAACTGCTCCTCCATGTCCTTCTGAGCAGTGGCGGGAAAGAACCTGCTATAAAAGCTCTTGGAGAACGTATCCCAAGAGATAGGCTCCTTCAAGCGAGCCTCCTCTGCAAGCCACCAAGTCCTGGCTATGTCCTTCAGCTGTATCTTTGCAACCTCCACTTGGTTCTCCTTAGGCACCCTGGCGGCGTTCAGCAGATCGGTGGTGTCTGTCAACCACTGTTCAGCCTCCAATGGTCTCTCGACTCCCGTGAATACGGCCGGTTGCAGCCGCCGAAAGTCTGACACGTTCCCAGGCCTTTGCTCCTTCGGAGCTGCCAACTCCTGCCTGAGGAGCTCAGTCTGCTGCTGCTGATTCTCCATCTGCTGTTGCTGGTTTCCCAGCATAGTCTGAATGATCCTCAGGACATCAGCACCCTCTCCTCCTACGGGTCCATTCGGTACTTGCCCGATGTTGTTGCGACCCGAACGTCTCTCCATACCGAAAGGGATAAGATCTGGAATTGGAAACAAAGGGAAGGAGTTTAGGATACGAGGAGTGAATCAAGGACGAAGTCAAGAAGGACTATATAACTTTGTACATTGTAGTTGGCATTAGCAAATCACTAGAATTTGCTACTTGGTTGTACCTTTAGGTTTGAGAGCCTAGGCTCTGATACCAACCTGTAACGCCCCGATCCCAATGATGCGGGAACGTTACTGCAACGCATATACGTAGGTCAGATGGTGCCCCCACGTATATACGCTAAGCATAAGTACAACAAGTATCAGAGTACAACACACACAGCGTGGTATAATCATATGCCAACTTACAAAATATAGTACAAAGTTACACAAGTTATGATAAGCAAAAATCACTTTACAAGTGTCCTTTATCACAACCCCAGTCCAAAAGAACGATATACAACCAAAAATGCAAAAATGCTCACGCAAGGATGGAGATCCGTGAACCAAAAAGAAGTGTCTGGCACGAGGACCGGAGCTAATCTGCCTGCTCACTAAAGAAAGCCTGATCTTCGGTGGATGGCTCCACTTCGACCCAGGCCTCGGAATCTGAATATGCAAATCCAAAGGGGTCAAGACATAATACAACAAATAAAAGATAGCCAAGTGGCAAGGATCATGAATAGGGATAATGAAATAGTACTAAGTAACAATGCATGACCAGAGATGTAAACTAAGAAAGATAAAGTCATATGCAATAAATCTACAATTAATGTCTTATTATTATTACTTGTCTTACTGTGATATCTAGCTATGTGACCCAGCGTCCCAGAGCACATAGATCCATATCCTAGTGAAACAAGGTTGTTATTGGAAACAGCGGTTGTATCGACGAACTATGTTTACAGTGTGTCCCGTGCATGCCCGGGACCACGGCCCAGTATTGTTCCGTTGCTTGAAGACGGAACCTGCCGCTAGGCTAACAGGAGGGTCTTATGTATGCCCTTGTCATGACAGGAAACAGGAAAGGGAGGAAGCACTCCCCTCGGTCCCCTGGAGTACCGCAGGTAAGACCGGAAACATGGTGCACATCCTAATACCACTGTAAACACGAACACATATCGATATTCGCATATTTCCCCCTGACCCATGTGTAAGTTGGTGCATTTTATGTAAAAGTCCGGGGTATCATGCTTTGTTTTAAGAGATGGCATGATAGGTGGTGGTGTTGCTATTTAACATGCCATGAAACGAATATATACAATAACAAGTCATGAGGCAATAGGAGATGCATCCATTCAGTTATATATCATGTAGTGCTGGTATTGAAGCATGAACGAGCAGGAAATAATACACATGTAACAAGTATAGGTACTAAATTTAGAACAGAAATTAACTATGACACACAGCCAGGATTAGTCGACTAGGGGTATTGGTTAGTCGACTAATAGGGTTTCTAGTCGACTAGGAGTTTGGTTTGATCGACTAAAATTGGGATACAGAGTGTTGGAATTCTGTTTCAGTGCATGCTAGTCGACTAGGGTAAGAGGGTTAGTCGACTAATAGGAAGTACTAGTCGACTAACAGATATTTCGGTCGTCTAGATCTGTGACACAGAAAGTTGGGTTTTCTGGTCCAGGATGGATTAGTCGACTAGGTGGATTCAGGAGTCGACTAATATGGGTTTCCCGAGAGTTTATTAGTCGACTGATATTTTGGGCAAGTCGACTAATACTGTGTTTTCCAGAAAAACTAAATTTCAGCTAAGTGTTCTAGTCGACTAGGTCTTATGGTAAGTCGACTAATAGTGGGGAAAATCAGTGTACAGGACAGAAATTCTGGAAACGTGTTTTGATGGCTAAATTCCTGGTTTAGGTGACCTATGTGTACAAGAAGTGTAAATACAGTGCTCTAAGGCTAATACAAGTCTTGGTGAGTGAATTACTCCCTTGGAATGGTTGGATTTGAGCTTAGATGACCTAAAAATAAGATTTTTTTTTTAGTGTGCAAGTGAACAAAGATTTCAACTTCAAGTATGTGATGTGTGAACTAGGTCTTGGTGAGTAAGAACTCACCTGGAGGGGTCAAATCTGAAGCTTGATCCAAGGATGGAGGTGTTGGCTCCAATCCACAACTTGTAGTTGAAGCTAGGTTGAAGAACTAGCTCTTGGAGTTGCCTTGGGGAGTAGTGGTTGAAGGTGGAGCTCTAGAAGAAGTCCTTGATGAATCCCTTGTGATCTAGAGGTGGTTGTGAAGGGATTTGGGTGATCTCTTGAAGTTAGGGTTTGTTGAAGAGGAAGAAGAAGGGGATTTTGCAATTCCTCTCTTGATGAAGAAAATGAGAAGGAAAGGGGGAATTTGCAATTGAAGGAATTTATATGTTGGGATTTATGTGAAGGGGTTGACATTTTGGTGAATGTGAGGGGTTATCTTGCAAAAGGAGGGGTGAGGTGAGTGTCCTCTCTTTGGCCACTTGGCCGGCTGTGGGAGAGGGAGAGAGTGAGTGGGGTTAGGTGAAGTGATGAGTGGGAAATGAGGTGGAAATGAAGTGGAATTTGGATTTTGCAATTTTTGGAAAATGCCCGAAATTCAAGTATTTTGGAATGGTCTGAAAATTTTACCAAAAATCAAGAATAAGATTTAAGACTCATGGTGAAATTCGTTTGAAGAAATATTTGTATTTTAAAATTAAAAATCCCGGAATCAGTCACCTGCCGACTCAGTTGGGATTTTCATAAATTCGTAAAATCTCCAGAAAAAGAGTGTAGGTTGAAAATATGATTCTAAGGAATAATGCCTAAAGGACCATCTAGAAATTCCTAACTGTTTGTGAGTTAAAAAATCCTGGAATCGGTCAGCGGCACTGGCCGACACCGGTTTCGGAGAAATTCATTTTAATTCCAGAAAATTCCAGAAAATCACGTAAAATATTAAATATTAGAAAACGATATTTGAAATTAAAATCGGTCAAATACGGAAGGTAAATCGGAAAATACGATCGAAAGACTGAATACGTAACTAAGTACGTATTCCGGGAGAGGGGTATTACAATGAGTATATACATATATGTATATAAGTGTATGTACATGTATCTGTGTGCATGTGTGAAGTACATGTGTGAGTATGTGGTGTGTGGGTGTTAATTTCCCTCCCTCTCTATGTGCTCGGTTACGTGTTTGCAGCGATGCAGATCTGTTCGTACGCTCCGAACCAGGTAACAGAAAACCCCGGACCCGATTCAGAATCATATTCGCCATGAAGCGATACAAAGGCGATTCGAAGACCGATCCATGGGATGATCCAGAGATTCGTACTAGTTCGTGCAGTGAATACCAAACGGCGATTTAGTTCTGAAACCGCGTCATTTCATGTAAGTGTTTGCTCTTGTATCATTTTTCTATTTACCCTTGTCAGTAGGTATATTATATGTTTCTTGTATCATTTCATGTGATTATCTAATGTATTTTAACAGTATGATTACCTGTATTTCTTCATGAGATATCAATGAGTGTTCACTTTGATTATGAAGTTGATCTGAGTATTTATCAGTGTCATTTCATGTGTAGTTGTTGACGCTACTGGCCCAGGACTAGTTGTGGTATAAGCTTAGACTGTGACTTGTTTTGATTAATTGAATGTGTCACGCCCCGCTTCCCAAAATACGAGGAACGGAGTCGCGACGAAGGTCGGCGCCGTATATACATGAGGAAATACCTCACGCATACACGTTAAGCCTAAAGTAACCTGAACAAGTTATAAATCTAAACCATAATAATCAACGATCACTACAATAATACATATAAAGGCTACACATGATCTCAAATGAAGTAAGGAATAGAATAGAAGCCAAGTGTGATATACATAAATAAAAAATAATAGCAGGAAAAGAAACGCAAGAATACCAGAATCAAAAGGAAGAGAGAGTCCAGCTCCTCGCAAAGCGTACAATCTCATCGAACACCTGCACAATAGAAACAAGCGTCCAATATCTGGACGTGCAAATTCAGGGTCGTCAGAAATCAACCTGGTATGGCATATAATAATAATTTTTCCAATTTTAATCCATATTACACACCTAACTATTTTTCGGATATTATAAACCCGGCATATCACAACTTTTGACCAACCTAGTGTGCCGGAATGGTCTTATCCGAATGAATATAACCCATACCCCCATCTTATGACCATAATTTTCATACTTTCAACTCTTCACAGAGTTCATGGGGTTTCGATTCCCCCGAGTCTAATTTTCAACCGACTTGTCCTCCGTCTCCACCTTGTCCACAATATTCCCAAGATTCATACTCAGATCCACCCAGTCAAATAGACTACCATCTATCCAGGAAATGATGAGTATGCATGAGTCCAAGCAACATTACCATCAATTGCAGACATGATTATGCGTGAGTCTACCGACTCACAACTTCATCACGATTACACTTCATCCTTTCAAGTCCAATCACAACATGATGCACCTATCAACTATGAAAGGATGCTTTGCAGCCATGACTCAGGCTAGATTAGCCCGTGATCATGATATAGATATGATGGTTCAATTTTTACGTTCTCACCGTTCGGGCCATTTCTGATATCGCTGACCACTCTCTTAGAGCCGACGAACCAAGTTGCTTTGGACAACAAGATTCTAATTCAGTGCCATCATGTGAACTTGCCGAAACTTCAAATTTTGATAACTTGGCAAGTTTTTCCTTTCCTGAAATAGAATTTGAGCATGAATATGATCATGATCTTCCACCCGGTGATTCAATTTTATTTACTGACTCAATAATGACTCCGGTGTCTCCACCTGATTTTACTTTTCCCGAGTCAACATTGGATCCTGTGCCAATTCATCATGAATTTGAATCACCCATTTTTGATGATCATATTGAACTTGACCAATTGTGCAATTTTGAAAGTCCCATGGATAAATTGGCAAGTTCTCATTTTTATGATATTGAGCTGAATGAGATATGTGACCTAGATTCTCAAATCTGTGATCAAGTTCAAATTCCCGAATCATTGTTGACTCCTGTTTTGTTACCCGACTTAGGTATATTTTTAGAGTCAGTTTTGGTTCCCACACCTATCATTCCTGAACTTGAATCACCAATATTGAGTCACATTCCATTATGGGAAGAATATTGTGGACTTGAGCTTCAACTTATTGATTAGGACCCACTTCCTGAACCTAGCCCGACTCCTGAACCATTACTTGATTTAAGTTTCTTTCCTGAGTCGGTATTCGTTCCCGTACTTCCCACGTCCAAGTCAATAATTCCATCTTTTCATACTTCATTTTGGGACAAGGAGGTTGACACAATTGACTCTGAAATTTATTATGAAATTTAGAATTTGATGGGGTGGAAATTTTAAAAAATAATTATACATACATTTTAGTGGGTTATATAAGAGAAATTTCTGGTGGGTTCCACCAAATATTATATTATCTTGATTGGGTAGCAACGCTTGGCCCAATCAGACCACCACCGGAACCACCACCTTGAGGTAACTTCTGCCTTCCCTTCGTCTTTTTCATGCATATAAGCATTCATTCATACATTGAGGACAATGCATGAGATAAGTGTGGGGGAGGCTTTACTAACATACTAACATAGGTAGAAACTAAAAAAAAATTGCTAATTAAAAAAAAATGCTAATTAAAAAAAATAATAAAAAAATTATGAAAAAGGACAATATTTTGACTTATCTTTTGAAAGAAATCTAAGTTAGTCTTAAGAATTAGGAAAATCATGATTAGGATTTCTAAAAACTTGGTCAAAATAAATAAATTGTTGAATTTTTAGGTATAGGAGGAAAAATTGAATAAGTAGTTAGTCTTAATTTTTACCTTAATGAAATGTGCATACCCAATGCATATCTAGGATTCTAAGACAAAGACCCTTGTGCCTCATAAAAAAAAAAAATTAAATTCACCAATTAAGCTGGATACATGTGCCTCAAGAAGCATAAGTATTCACGCCTAAAGGTGAAGTCTAAATAAAATAAAGTCCTTAGTTTTGTGGCCTAGTTCACTCGAATTTGAGTCCGCGGGGTGTTTTCTCACCTGTGCCCTAAGTCGACCGGTTTGGGAGTCATTAACTTTAAGTTCGCTACATGGGTGGATTAGAAAGCCAAAGAAAACTGAGAAATATTATATATGTATTAACACATCTAATAGTCAATTAGTTAGGTATGAGGGCCTCAAGAAGCCTTGATGCTTATACGAAGAAAATTAGATGAGTTATACATATTAAAAAAAAAAATTTAAACAAATAATAGAGGCATGAGAGTCCAAGTTAAGAAATTCCTAGTAAAAATTCATAAGGATACATATGATTTTTGGTAACGAAAAAGACTATACACAACTTCAATTTTGATCCTTACCTAAATTAGATAACAATTTACTTTATAAAGACTAAGTCTAAGAATGAATAAAAATGATAATCCTAAAAAACTTATAGACTACTTAGTCTTTTTCAAAAGTATTTCAAATATTTTCCTTTTATGATTTTGTGGGTGTAATCCGCTGAAAACCCTCACGAGACAACACTCGTCCTTTAGGGTAACCTAGGGGTTTAACGGCTTGTTGCACGTGCTAAGTGCAATCGTGATTCCTACGAAAGTGAGTTAGCTAGTTTTAGTTTTCCTTTTTCTTTTTGATTTTTACTCGAGGACGAGCAAAAAGATAAGTGTGGGGGTGTGATTGGTAGTGAAAAGTGCATTTTTATCATTACATTTACCATCACATTTTCATATTTTTTCATATAATCATGCACAATTAACTAATATTTTATTATTTATTGTGTGCAGGCCTTGAGAAATAAAAATAAAGAAATAAAGCCTCAAAAGAAGCCCAAAAGCCCATATTCAACCCCAATACAAAAGTTGCAATTATCAAATGTCAAAATGCAATTACCCAAGGGCAATAGTTGCAAATACTAAAAGAAGAGGGAAGGATAGACTTCTATTCAACCCTAAATACTTGCAGGATGAGGATAAAAGATAAAAGGAGGAGAGTGCAAAGAAAAATTGTTTCAAAAAATTCAGATTCAGACTGTACACGTTTTAGTATTCAGATCATAACTTTTGCTAAAGATATTCAAATTCGATGATACAAGATGCTCCAGAAAGAAGACTGGAAGACCTACAACTCTTATGTTGATCAAACTTTCCAATTCAATCCGCAGATAAGACATATTCGGTGATCAACATGATAACAAGTTGCAGGACAGAGTTGTACTGGGACTCTACTTCTTCCAGCTCCTATAAATACCCCTGCAGAGCAACAGAGAAGGACACCCAGCAAAATACAGAGCCAAAAATTAGGGTTTTTAGGCTTTCTTCTAGTTTAGGTTTTCTTTTCTCTTTTGTAATTTTTATTTTTCCTTTTTGTAACTGAGAGGAGAGGATGTTTTCATGGAGGAAGGAGATCTACTTGTACTGAGGGTGACAATCGGTGTAAGTTTTGCTCTTCTTCTATTGTTAAATAAATCAACTCGAGGTTCGTTTTTTTTTATGTTCTTTTATTCTTGTTTAATCTTGTGTTTCTTTTGTTCTTATTTTCTTCTATTTTCTCTCTAATGTCTTGTGAACCATGAGACCTAATTGCGTTGAGACTGCCTATCCGAGAAGAGCCCTTGATGGCCTATGGAGATGAACAAACCTCGTTAGTTTGTCTTTATTTTCGTAGTGGTAGATTAAGAAGGTGGACGATCCTATACGCCATACTTGTACGCCTTCCAAGACAAGATAGTCATCGCACGGATCAAAGGTAAGCAAGGTAGAAGAGGTATGTATGTATAATTTTTCTTCTTTCTAATTCTAGTTTAAATCTCCATCTCTCTCAAATTTACTTTTCACCTTCTCATTGTAAATATCATATACCATTGTAAATAATAAAAGAAAATAATTTTTAGAGAATCTTACTTAAACGCTTCCATCGCTAGTCCCTCCTGAGGATCACGACCCGCATAGCCACTGCTACCGCGGATTCGAATTGAGAACCTTGCACAACTTGTTCTAAATCTAATATTATTTATTTTGTGTGCAGGAAAAAACTCAATCACAAAGTATACATATGCACAGTCAGATGATATAGTCAGTCACAATATGATATAACCAATTTATTAACATTTATTATGTCAGCGAACACCAATTGTCACATGTAATAGACGCATCCTATACTACGTCTACCACACATGCCAATCGAGGTCCTCAGTTATTGAAACTGATCGGTTGGAGACATTGTCCATGCTTTAGGTGGGTCCCGTACATACCCGGGACCACGGCCCAGATGCCTGGCGCTGAACCAGGCCCTACCGCCAGGTAGTCAGTAACAGTAACAGTACTCACAGTATCACTGTGGAACAGTAAACTCACAGTAACACTGTGAAACAGTAAACAGATGGGATGTCAGTCATCCCCGGAACCCTGCAGTGGAACCGTAAGTCGGCTGCGCAACCTGTATCCTAGGTCCACCCAAAATATAGACGCTGTCTCCCCCATCAATTTCCCCAATCCCGGTGTAAGTTGTTCAATTTCTTTATTATTTAATTTCAGTAAAACAATCAATACTCATGTTACTTATAACACTGGGACGATGTGGTGACAGTAACGATAACAGTACAGTAACAGTCAATCAGTAATCGTATACACGGTGAACAATATCAGTAACAGTGAACAGTAACAGTAACCGTATATACGATGAACAATAGGACTGTACAGGGTGTTACGGTCAAACAATCTTGTCCCAGTAATTTTCAGTAACATGAATAATATGGTTATCAGGTAGATGTCATGTATAGTCAGTCAAGTTTTCAAGGGGTATCATGATGTCCAGGATCAAGAATAATATACAAGATTTATTTAAGGGGGATAAATACATTCACCAGACAGTATATATATATGTGGACGTGAACAATAATTTAACGGGTGTAAATTATCATGTATAATTATTTACGTGCATGAACAGTAATTAAACATAAATAACATCTATTGGAATAACGTAAAAGCAACTCACATTAAATAATACCGAAATATTCAATAAGAAAATAAAGAACACTCACATGAAATGACGCAGTTTCAGAACCGAATCGCCGTCTGGTATTCACTGCACGAACTAATACTGATCTACGGCTCACCCCATGGATCGGTCTTCGAATCACCACTGTATCGGGTCCACAATGAGCACAAATCCGAACCGGGTCCGGGTATCCTGTAACTGGTCCGGAGCTCACCGAACGGGTTCGAAACACTGTAGCATGCAACCAACACATACATATAAACATAAATACATGCTAAACACACTCCCGAGCACACCGATACATATGTGTACACCCACGTTCATACATATACACATGTATATACAAGTATACACATACATACACAGTTCTACGCACGCATGTGTACATAAATATAAATACATACACACACTCTCATACACGTATATAAGCTTATATACATACATACACATACTCATGCATGCCTCCAAGCATATTTTATATATACATACATTGATATACATACCCATCCATGCAAACGGACGCATGCAAAAACGCATGTATAGTTAAAAGCACTCACGCATACATTATCAACACACCCAAATAATGACACATATAATTATATATATATAAATTCTCACCCATGCAAATTCATGCACGTGAGTTATGAACTCACACATGCTAACAAACAATGCATGTACTTTATGAAAACACCCTCACCCATATTTATTAGTAAATACACATATAATTTATAACACACTCGCAAATATATATTAACACCCATTAGTAATTACTACACTCACACACACACCAACACACATTTATATAAATTTCTCAACTATTACAATATTGCCACCATACACAAAATGTAAAACTAACCTCGAGCCGATTTGCGGCACGCCGACGGAGGCTCCGACGGAGGCGTCCGGGGCCGCGGAGGGTGTCGTTGGATAGAGCATCTCGTCATGAAGGGCGTGGGTGTGTTCGCACTCGCCGACGGTGATCCACGGCGTCCCACAGAGTGCCAAAAAATGACTCGAAGTAAGATATTTCCTACACCAATAAAACACATGAATTAATAGACACACATAATATCATTCTTTGCATACAATTTGTAAAGAGAGGGGGATGGGCAGGGGCTCACGCTGGCCAATAATTGCTTCATCTCGTGCTCGCAGGGCTCCACCGTGTCGCAGCCCCCTTCAAACGCAAAGGCCAAAGGGATTCTCTAACACGAGACTTTGAAAGCATTACCCCCTCACGGGGACCGCATCTCTGCGACGAGGCCCGGGGACTTTCCTGGCCGATTGAAGCCCACTCACTTCGTCCTGGGTTCAGTGAAAGGATGGGCCATGGCCTGGAGATGGTGGTGCTCGATCACAGTGAGAGGGAAGATCGACAACCCGGGAGGAGTACGGGCGTGTAGGAGAGCTTCGGCTGCAAAGAGAAGGGAAGAAGAGGGGCTCCAGTGGTGTGCGCCAACAGGAGAGGAGGAGCATGGGTTGCTGGATCCGGTTGATGGAGGGAGGTGGGATCTCCGGCCTGGTGGAGAGCTTGGCAATGGAGTTGCGAATGCTTCCATGGTGCTCCGACGGCACTCCGGCGGGGGACTCGGCAGGGCGGTGGATGCACCACCATGGACATGGATTGCATGGGGGTGCTGCCGTGGAGAGAGCAAGTAGGGAGGATCTCACGCAGGGTGCTGGTGGTACACGGCCATGGGGTGAGGAGATGGAGGTAGCGAAGAAGGAGAGGGAAAAAGAATGGGGAGAGCTCCGGCGGGCGTCGACGGAGAAGGCGGGGCTCCGTACTGTTCACAGTGAGGAGGAGGAGCCGGGGTTTGCATGGAGGAGGCATCGCAGCGGGGTGCTCCGGTGGCATGGCCGGTGGTTCGAGGTGATGTCGGACGGTGGCGGAGAAGAGAGGAGATCGTGGGGTGCACGCCAAAGAGAGGGAGGCGGCGGTTGATCTGGGGGGTGTTGGAGGGCGCGGCTGTAGAAGTGGGATAGGGAGAGAAAATCACGGGATTAGGATTAGATTTAGTGGTTAGGATTTGATAGTTTAGATATAGATTTGGGTTGGATTAGGAATAGGAAATGGGTATAGGCTAACGGGTCCAAGAACAAAAGGGTATAGAAAAATCAAGGAGGAAAAATAATGGTACAACACAATAATTACTTTACAATTAAAAATATAAATATACAGTATCTCAACTTAGGGATATTACAGAATGACTGATCTAGTTTATATTTGAGGATAGATAGCATCATTCAGGTATAGTATCTATCAGACAGCTATTCGGTGTATTGGAACTTGCAAAATAATTATCTGTTGATTGATTGGTGAGTCGACGAGGGATAGATTATCAAGTATCAGTTTCTTATATACTTGGTGATATTTAGAATTACTTGGCAGTTCTTGATGTTACCTTATTGATATTGAGCATCAGACGTATATGGACTTTGGATCTTGGTATTGAGATATTGGACTTACGTCATTTCATGTGATGGTTGGTTACCACTATTGAGTTATGACTAGGTGTAGTTGTTGACACTCCAAAAAGACAGCTCTCGAGTAGCACTTTAGCCAGTCTGAACGACGTCTACATTCGGCGATATTTACAAAAGTCAGAGTTATGGATGAGCTGATGACCAGGTTTATGCCCACTTTAGAGGCCAAAGCAGGCCTATAAGGCTTGGTCTGTTCGAACACCTAGATTCGTGTGAGCCCAAAAAGGGGGCTAGTTTCGCTCATAGCTTTGTCAAAATGGCCGAGCCACTAGCTTCGCATGAAGCTTCAATCAGCCCCGTTGAGGGCTAATATTAGCTTCGCTGGAAGCTTTCTCACCAACTTCGCTGAAAGTGTAGCTCAGCTCCGCTTTGAGCTAACCTTCTAGTTTCGCCTGAAGCTTCACCTAGCTAATCATTGAGCTAACTTCTATCCTCGCTCGAGGCCCTGAACATAGCTTCACCTGAAGCTTTTAACTTCACATAAAACTCCTGTCTAGCTCCATCGCGAGCTTTTTCAGGTCATCTGACCGTTCCCAGGCCCTCTAAGCGGGGGATTATCGGTTATTACTCCACTTCTGATAGTGGAGTTAGTTGCTTTAGTTGGCGGTTACACCCACCCACTTGGTCCCACAATAAGTGGAGACGTGCAGGTGGGTTCTAATACTCTAGCTTCGCCAGAGGCTCACTTTTAGTTTCGCTACCAGGCTATATCAAGCCTGGCGCGAAGCTAATAAGCTAATACAACCTTGCTGTCAATGGCAGTTACACTCTTATTTTTGCTATAAAAAGCCCCTTGCAAGAGAGAAGAAGGGTTGAAAATTTTTGGAGATCTAAGAGACCTTTAGCCCAAAAGTGTCTTCTTTCTTTTAAACTTCAAAAGCTCCAGAGACTCAACTCTCTTCATCCGGGGTTCCAACACTCTAAGTCTTCTATATTCAGAGGATTTTCGGAATTAGGTGGAGAAGAAAATTCCCTTGAGAAGGATTGAACATCTGATCAATTGTATCGTCAACGGGATAAAGTGATCGCGCGTTGATCAGATTCCCATCGACATACCTTCCCAAAAATCTCAAAGGAGATCTACTTGTAATCCTTTTTTTCTTTAGAAGAATTACTTGTAATTTCACTCCTCGATCCTTTTGTAAGTTTTCCCGCGTAACCTATGGAAAATAAGATGGCGACTCAGCTGGGGACTAGAATCTTTTTCCGCAATAAGGAGATGATGTCACAATGCAACGATCAGAGTACTGAACCCATCACCGTCAAACATTTGGTCATCCACTTTGACCAAGAGAAGTTCGAGGAGCTCCTCTCTGGGGGTGATCCAACACTCCATACACAGAAGCACAGGAAAGGCTCCGTAGCCAAAGCTCCACCGGCTACAGATCAGAAAGCAGCTCTGACTGAGGTCATGTTCAATCCTATGCCAGGCGCGTGCCCGGTTAAGTGAGCCTCGCTCCAATTCCCTTCAGCCTCAATCGAAGCTAAATTGACATCATGTAAACATGGTGGCCTAGGCAAAGCCAAGCAGGTTCCATGCGAACCTAAAACTGCCCAGAGTAAGTGAATTTGGAGGGTAAAGTTAAGAGCTCCTTTGCACGAGGCTTTAGGCAAAGTTGAAGCTCAACCTCGTCTCTTGCGTGAAGAAAAAGGCAAAGTGCCCCTAAGTGTTGATGGCATGCATACGCAACTTCGACATAGGGCGCTCAAAGTCCCTTAGCCACGAGGCTGAATTGGACGCGCAATTCAAAGTTAGACGCAAAGCCTCGTTTGCTTCGCCTAACCAGAGAGCGCTTGTTTCTAACGCTAACTTTGCTCTTTTGAGCGAAGTTAAGGGCGTACCCTCAAGTGCTGATAGTGTTGCTTATGCAACTTCAGCACCTAAGGGTACTAATAAAGTCCCTAACCGCAAGGTTAGAACTAAAGAGCTAATCAACTTCGCCGCAACGCAAAGATCAAAGAGCCACTGTGCGCTAAAAGTGAAGCTACCACAGCTTCGCTCCCAGCGCTTTCTAGCGCTAAGCTCGCACTTGGGGCGGAGCTAAAAGATAAGCTTCATCGAGCGAAGCTAATGTTACAGGTGGAGTTATCTTAACTTCACCTATAATTAAAGAGAGAAGCTTCACTAGAGCTCCCCAACTTGAACAGCCCAGTACATGACCTCCTCCAGTTTCTGTACTAGACTATTTAAGCTCGGTAAATCCTGATTTGTGAAAGTTTTTTTAATTAACAGACGGAAGATCTGTTGTGAAGAATTAAGCCATACTCCTCCCTCCTATTGTGAACACGCAGGGTGCCAGTTGGTGACGGTCCATTCAGTCCATTACCGACTTAGGCCAGTCCCCGCCACTCTTCCAGCCCAACAGTCAGTTTTCAACCGACTATCGATTCAAGCCCCTGTGAAACCTCAGAAAAAAGAACAAAGTATGAAACGTTCAGATCTTCCCTCAGCATCTGTCAACATGATAGGAAGGGGACACGAACCGCTCAGGGCCAGACAAGGGAGACGTGATACCAACTCTCCTTCGTTCAGTTCTCCAGATTCAGACTATAGTCCCGGTTTAGGTCAAGTCTTAGCAGGACAACTTTAGTGCAACTTTATGACTACTAGTTTGGTATTTTTGGGGTTCTTAATTAGTTCTCAACGGATCTATGCAGACGAGGAGAAAGTAAGAGCAATATGAGATTTGTTCGTACTCAAAAGTGTCACAGAGGTGAGAAGCTTTCATGGTTTAGCTATTTTCTACCAGCGTTTTATTCAAAATTTTAGTAGTTTGATAGCACCTATTATCGGTTGCTTGAGGAAGAAAAATTCTTTTATTTGGACTAAAAAGGTAGATGAAGATTCACACTAATCAAGGATAAGCTTTACAATGCACCCATGTTATCTTTTTCAGATTTTGAAAAGGTATTCGAGTTAGAGTGTGATACTTGTGGAGTCAGTATTGGAGCAGTTATTTCACAAGAAAGAGGCCTATTACTTTTCTAAAGGAGAAGATGAATGAAACATGACAATAGTGGTCTACTTATGATCAAAAGTTGTCTGCGGTTTATCGTTCTTTGAAGACCTGAGAGAGGTATCTTATAACTAATGACTTTGTACTGTATTCAAATCATCAATCACTTCAACACTTCAATAATCAAAAGAACATCAATAAAATGCATGCAAGGTGGGCATCTTATTTTGAGAAATTCAACTTTGTGATACGACACAAGTTTGGGGTCGACAACAAAGTTCTTGATGCATTGAGTCGAAGAGTGCAATTATTGGTTGCTTTATAAAGTGAGATCATTGGATTTGACTTCTTTAAGGAGTTACATGAGAAAGATAAAGAATTTGAAGAGATTTGGAAAAAGTGTCCGATAAGACAACCCGCGAAAAACTACCATATTATGGACAATTTTCTTTTTAAAGAAAATCAGCTATGTGTTCTAAGGACCTCTCTGAGGGAGAGAGTTATTAGAGACTTATATTGAGGGGGCTTGGTGGACACTTTGGAAGAGACAAGAAAATGACTATGTTGAAGAAAGATACTTCTGGCCACCATTGGGAAAAGACGTGATTACTATTGTGAGGAGTTGTCCAGTTTGCCAAATTCCCAAAGGACAAGCATCAAATATGAGTTTGTGTACACATTTGCTTATTCCTAAAGAAAGTTGAGAAGATTTGAGCATGGAATTTTGTGTTGCAATTTTCTCACACGCAAAAGGGAGTGGATTCTATATTCATTGTGGTAGACAGATTTTCAAAGATGGCACACTTTATCCCTTGCGATAAGACTTTCGACGCTCATATGCGACCAAATTATTTTTCAAGAGATCATGAAATTGCATGGTGTGCTGAATTGCATTATTACAGATCGAAATAGCAAGTTTTTGGCTTCTTTTTGGACTACTTGTGGTGGGGATTTGATACACCCTTGAAATATAGTAGCACGACACATCTTCAAACTGATGAACAAATGATAGTTATCAACCGCACCTTAGACAATTTGCTATGAAGCATCTATGGAGACAAACCAAGAACATGAATCAAGCTTTGTCCCAAGCAGAGTCTGCATACAATAACACAGTTCATGGTTCAACATGCATGTCACCTTTTGCAATTGTGTATAGGAGAGTACTTTATTCTCTTATAGATCTAGTCAAGCTACCAATTGGAGAGAAGTTTAGTAATGCAACTAACACTATGACCGAATAAGTTTTAGATGTCAAAGAAAAGGTTCGATTGAAGTTGGAGAAACCTAATGCAAAGTATAAAGTGACAACTGACAAGAATAGGCGAGAGAAACTCTTTAAGGAAGGAGATATGGTGATGATGTACTTGAGGGAGAGAGAGAGAAATTCCAACTGGAGCATACAAACAAGTAGCCAAAGAAATATGGACCGTTCAAAATCATAAAGAAGATTAGCGATAACACTTATGTTGTGGATCTTCCAAGTGATATGGCGATATTCAAGACATTCAATGTGGTGGATCTCTATGAATATTACCTACCAAGCAGCTATATCCAGATTATAACTCGAAGACGGGTTCTTTTGAAGAGAGAAGGACTGATGAAGGAGATCAAGGCAACAAGCCAGGACAGAGCCTGTCGACAGCTGTGATAGGGGTTTTACAGTCTGTCAATAGCAACAGACTCAGCTGTCGACAGCTGCCTACGACAGACATTTTCTGAGAGTGAGAGTTTTACAGTTTGTCGATAATGATCTTGCGCCTGTGCCAGCTCTGCTGCATATCAGTGTATCTGATTCTGAGTAGTATACATTTCAATTCTGAATTGAACTCTAATTATTTTGTTTTTCCTTTTGTTTGATTAGGTTTCCTAATTAGATTAGTATTCTTCTCTTATTGCTTATATAAGATCATTGTATCTTTATTTTTAGCAGTCAAGTTTTAGTCCAAGTTTTAATCATCAATAAAATTGAGTTTCTCTTTTCAATAGCTCGTGAATTCGAGTTGTTTATCTTTTACTTGTGGATTTGAGTGTTCTATCCTACTTGAAGGTATCTTTATGGTCCGTTGGCGTTAGAAAGAGATCTAACCAGCGTTCGTTTTCTTGTCTGTGTCACATGTGCACGAAACATATTTTATTATATTTTGCTTCACTTTACACACCATTTGCTCCCACAAATGCAATCATATATAAATAATCACACATCTGTGAACAAATATAATAAGAATACACACTCATAAGCGAATTAATTGGCTCCTCGGATTAAGCATTGGAGGTGAAGTTGAAATTAGCACAAGTGGTCTGCCTGAAGAGAAGAGACGAGCTGAACCCCAGTCTCGACGTCGCCAAATCGAACTGCAACAAATTGTCCTCAATCTGATGCCCCCCGATCACAATCGACGTCCTCGGGCTCGTGCCACCATCAATAAATCCCAAGCACAACACCTGGTCACTCACAAACACCATCGAATTCCCCCAAAAATCCTCCAGAACACGCTCTCGCTCTGCAAAATCAAATCAATCTGCGGCACCGCCGGCCCAACCCTCGTGCTGCCGAAGTCGCTGGCATTGTAGCACACCTCAAACGGCGCCACGGCCGTGACTCTCTTGACGTTCGACAATGCAGCAACAAATGCATTTGTGACCGCCTTATAGATGGACGTCTCCATTGTGGTGTAGGGAGTGACCGTACTGATCTTGGTCCCTCCAACTCCGTTGGAATCGATTTTCAGCAATGTAGCATTTATGGGCACTGCCTGATCGTTGATCTTGATGGACTTGACGCCGATGAAGTACTCAACGGATTTCTCCCCTTCAGTGCACGTCCCCGCGGTGCACACCGGGTTTACAATCAGCGGAGTGTAGATGAGGGACTGCGACACGTCAATATTAGGCAAGAGCCTGTAGGGGCCGTCGCCAAAGAAAATGACCCCGTCTGCGGACGTTGAAGACGACAAACACAAGGCAAATTTTCGGTCAAAGCTGAAGGTTGCGGCGAGCTGCGTGGAAAGCGCAATGTTGGCCGCCCGAACCCGGCCATGCCGCTGGCGCTGCTGGCTAGCCCCTGCAGCAAGAAAGCTGGGGCGCAGGAGAAGATGAAATTGGTAGATTTGGCCACTGGGCCCGAGCTGGACCCGTCTGTGGACTGGACTGATAAAACGTCCTGTGCCAGCTCGCCGCTGGTGCTGGTGCGGGTGATGGGGTTGTCAGGGAAGACGCCACAGGTGTTGTTGTTGCAGCCGGGGCCGGGGGGAGAGAAGCAGTCCCCGCAGGCTGTGGACTTGGCAAGGGAACAGGGGGCGGAGCGGCAACGGACAGGGCGGTACGTGGAGGAGATGTAGTCGGTGTCGCAGTCCACCCACATGAATCGGCCGCCGAGGTCGACCACGAGGCTGAGGAGGGTGGCAGGGGTGCGCTGGGTGATGCGCGTCAGGTATTGGAGGGTGGAGGGGTCTTTACGGACGGGGGCGACGAGGGCGGCGGGGCGCTGGGAGGAGGAGCGGGAGAGAAGAGAGAGGAGGAGGAAGATGGTGGTGATCAGGGAAGCACGAGGGATAATTGTTGAAGCCATTGCTATTGTTGGTGTTAATTTGATCCTCATTGTAAGCGGAAACTGGTTTTTATAGAAGGAAATTGAACTGAAGATTTGGTCAGAATTTGACGAGAAAGATTGTGTTGAATGGAAAAACAAATTGGTCACGTTTGGCTGCTTTGCGAGTAATCAACAGCTGGAGGGTGGAGGAGTACGCCTTTGACCAATGGCCATGCTTAGTTTGTTCTTAAGCACTGTTTAATACTTAATTACTTGAAAGTGATGCCTAAGTTGGATTATTGAATAAGATAAGGATTCGGTTCATCTGTGTGAGTCACATACACATACAATAAGAGGTCATTCCCGCGTTGACACGTGGATTGAAACTCTTATAATTTCTTATAATATGTGTTGAGCTCCACACACATAACATATTATAAGAGGATTAATACACGTTTCAATGCATGATTGGTCCTCTTATTATATGTGTGTGGCTCACACACATGAACCAAACCCAAGAGGATCAGATTTTATGCAAATACGAAAGCCTTATTAAAATGGGAACAGTTTTATTTCTATTTCTACGATTTAAGTTGCGAGCTCGTTTTTAGATTGGTGGCGGACTTGTTGCTCCATCACTAATTTAAGATAATATTTAAACACAAAGATTTGATTGATGCATTTTTTTCTTGCTGGCGATTTGCTACGTGCGGAAAACGCCTCTCCAACAATGAAACAAAAACAGTGCTGGTTATTGACATCTTGGCACGTTGCTTGCCACGTCAAGCTTACCTTAAATTGGTTTCATTTACAGATCATGATAATCTTCAACGGGTTTGAAAGATCAATCATTAGAAATAAGAAACTACAAGCGAAGGAGACAGATATTCTTATAATTATTATATACACATAGTTTTCTCGTGTCCATTATCCTTTCCTCAGAATTTTTGGAGCAACAAACTGTGGTGGCAAGAAACGTTGAACTCGAGCAGTTTCCTTTTTTAAATCTTTTGGAGTAACATAGCGCGAATACTACAGTAGATTAAGGATTTTTTTTTGACAAAAAGAGCGTTAGGCCATTAAAGACCTCAGGCGTTTCATTAACAAATCCTTGTCGAAACAATTCCCAAAATAGAAAGGAACAAAAATGAAAAATTATAAAATTATTCCATCCGAAAAAGAGGAAAAAAAAAAGATGAAAAACTTCAACAAGAGCCACCTTATTTTCAGATGTCATGAGGACGTACCCGCTATACATCTAGTTGAAGTAGATTAAGAATTCTAATCTTAGATGCAATCAATTAAATTTTATTTTTTAAAGAGAATTCTAAAAACAAAGTGATTTTTGAAATATATCCGAGCCACATCACAATATAATGCTTTTCTAATAGTACAAGAATAAATCTCTGTTTTAATGTCTTTTCTAAACATCTCATCTTAAGTTTATATTTTGTAGAATAATGTTTTTCAACTTAAATTTTTCTTTTTAATTCAAATCTAACTCAATGTAGTCTGGCTTTCGAGGACTTTTTAGGTCTCATTTCGCAACAAGGTTCCCAAAGTTCGGTTTGAGAGAATTTCAAGCTCAAAATAGGGTTTACTAAAATTGAGCTTTGTTTGGGGTCAAAATAATTTATCGAGAGGTTTGGAGGTTTTCAAACCTCACAAAACTAGGGTTATTTAAACTTCACTTTGAAAGATTTTTTATTTTACCTTAAACATATCCCTGATTTCAGAAACATGAGTTTGTATGGCTGCAGAGTCCTGTTTCATTTTAACTTGAATATAACCCTGGTTTGAGAAACAAAATCGTGCCTCAGTTTTAATCATGGAAAAGGAGAAAAGGGAACAAAAATGAAAAAGAGAGAGGTGGCCCTGTGTGGGTAAGTGAAGTGTTAACGGGCCGAACTTTAAATATTTATATACTCTGGAGCTTGCCTGTTAAAAATAATGTACCAGTGCCAGATCTGTTACGGGCTCCTACTTTGAAGCCCATGCATAACTGTGCATCTTTTTAGGGCCTGGGCTTGATCCAAGATCGAGCCCTTTTAGCAATTTTAGTTTATTATTAAAGGTCATTAATTTAAAGCTAAAAAACATGCAATACATGCGGTGTCACCAGGAAAAAAAATAATAATCATATATTAATCAAAACGAATCGAAGAGAAGTTTTCTCCCGTGATTCTATAAAAATTTTGTCCGTCAGCCCGTCCGTCCGTCTTCATCTGCGAGCGTCGACCCCCTCCTTTTTTCGCTTTCAGCTCCCTCATCCTTATTCCTCATTCTTCTTCTTTCTCCCCTCCTCCTCCTGATTGATTGGTCATTTTTGACGGACAATGTAATACCCCGTTCTCGGAATACGTACTTAGTTGCGTATTCAGATTTTCGATCGTATTTTTTCGATTTGTTTCCTGTATTTATTCTGTATTATGAATTCCTTATATGATTGTTTTGCCTTGGATTTGGATCGGTGAACTCAGAGTCAGCCTTAGTCTGAGCCGGGGACTCGATCTCAGAGTTTTACTTGTTTTAGACATTCTGGTTATCCGATTCGACCGATTTCAGTTTTAAACATCGTTTTCCAATATTTTGGATTTTCTATGATTTTCTGGAATTTTCTGTGATTAAATTGAATTTCTTCAAAACCGGTGTCGGCCAGTGCCGCTGACCGATTCTCGGATTTTTAATTCTCAAACTGTTTGGAATTTCATGATGGTCCTTTAGGCATTATTCCTTAGAATCCTATTTTCTACTTACATTCTTTTTCTGAGGATTTTACGATTTTATGAAAATTCCATCGGAGTCGGTAGGTAACTGATTCCTGGATTTTTAGTTTTAAAACTATAAAGTATTTCTTAAAAAGAATTTCGCTATGAGTCTTCATATATTATTATTGATTTTTGGGTAAATTGCGAGTCGTTCCGAGATACTTGAATTTCGGGCGATTCCGGTATTTTCCGAATTGTTTTCCGTATTCTTGACTTGAACCCGAGTCTCTGTATTTTCAACAGTTTCATTCTGAGCCCAAAAGAAAATATCTTCTCCTTTATAATTCCTCTTCCTTTTCCTTTTCTTTATTTCTTTCCTTCCTTCCCAAGCCACACACTTTTCCAATTTTCCCAAATTACCAAAATTCCTATTTTTCCTCTCCACACAACTCCCACCTACCTCCACCATTTAATGCATCTCTCTATCTCTCTCCCATGGCCGGCCAAGTGGCCAAGAGAGGGACACTCACCTCACCTCCCCTTTTTGCAAATAACCCCCTCTCTTCCATCTCAATTACAACTCCTTCACAAATTCCAAATCATATATAAACATTCCTTTACATTTCCTTTCCTTTTTTCACTTCACCAAAAGAAAGACCCTTCACCAAAATCTCTCCTCCATCTCAAATTCAAACCCTAACTCCAACACCAAGATCATCTTCTCCACCTCAAGCAACTTCAACTTCAACAACTACTTTTGGATTGAGGCCATCATCTCCACCTTGGGATCCTTTCACGACTACAAAGCTTCACCTAACCAATCCTAGTGAGTATTTTTACTCACCAAGACTCATCAAATTCCTAGTATACTTGTATTTACAATTCTTGTACATTTACATCTTCAAAATCACATTTTTAGACTATCAAGCACAACCACCAGATTCAGTTCTGTACACTGTGTTCGACCATGATTAGTCGACTTGACCTAGAACCTAGTCGACTAGAGACCCTTAGCTGAAACGTAGCCTTTTCTGACTTCACAGTTTTAGTCGACTAGTCCCTATTACCAGTCGACTAGATATCCCTAGTCGACTACTAGAATTCCCCTAGTCGACTCCTGAAACAAGCTCAACTCTCTGTATCTCAAACTTAGTCGACTTAAGTATCTGTTAGTCGACTTGTAGTTCCCTGTTAGTCGACTACCCTTTTTACCTAGTCGACTAACTCTTCCTGAAACAGAAACCCAAACTCTCTGGAACACATTATTAGTCGACCACCCTATTTTCCTAGTCGACTAACCCTTCTATTAGTCGACTACTATTCCAACCTAGTCGACTAACTTATGGCTGTCTGGTATTGTGATTTCCTTCTTGACTATGTATCTTACCCTTGATACATGTACTATATATTATTCCTACTTATACTTCGTAGCTTGTACTTTATGATCTATTAATTGGTGTATATCATCTCTTGTCACTTCATATTCCCAGGTTTATGTATTGCCATGCAACTGCTTGTTTCATTCTTATACTTGTACCTTGCCGTGATATTATTGCTTCTTTATTTTATACCATGCGTGGCAGACCCTTCGAGGTCGTTGAACCCTGTTTGCTTCTATGTTTCCCCTTGCCTTGCTATGATCCAGACACGTCAGTACATGTTTTCCTTTAACACATGTATATCACCTGACATGCCACCACTTTACTAGACCTCTTGTTATGTCTTGACTGACCCGGCCTATTATCAATCTATTGTTATGTTTTATTGCTTGTGATATATCACCACCTTGTCATGCTATCCTTTAAAACCAAGCATGATACACTTGACCTTATGATTATCTTGTTTACGGGAACCCTGCCTTATTTTATGGAACTAAGTGCCACACCATACTCGGTGGGGGCCACCTCTAGAATCCACTCCCTCAGAACAAAGTGCCACACGGAACAAAGTGCCACACCACACGGTGGGGGCCACCCCTTGAATCTGTGGGGGCCACCTCTTGAATCTGTAGGGCTATTACTGTTATGTACCTTTGTTTCCCGTAACCTGATAATTCTGTTAATAAACCATAAAAAGGACAACTTGTATGGGTATGGGAGGAAGTGATGGATGCCGGAATGATATCTTGCTTATAGTGGTGGGGTATAAAAAGTATGTATATACATATATATATATGTACTGGCGGTAGTGAATCTGAATTACTGAATAGGGGGACTTTGGGCCTCCAAAGCCGGTTCCAGGTATATGGAAACCACTATAAGAAGTTCTATCAGTTCTCCATCTACTTCCGTTTGACAAACCTCGGATGGCTTATATATGGATGTATGTGAGATGGGATGTACACCCGGGCACATACCTAGATATATGGGTTAGACGAGTTATAATAATAATTGATAACCGTTATGGATCTTATTATGATTCTTGATATTCCAGTCATGTTTCCAGTAGTGATACTTATTATGATTCCCGTTATTTCAGTTATGTTTCTAGTTATGATTCTTAGTATTCTTGTTATGTATTCCTGTTTGACTTTCATATGATTTGCAACTCTGATTCTATATGCTTGGGATTTCTGTGGCATGAGACAAAGGTATATACATGAGGGTTTCCTTGTTTGGATTATCCCTCGATGTATTAGTCTCATGGGACCGTGACTTAAGCATATACAATCACTTTTGCCTGTAATCAGCCTTACTTTGCATTTCCCGCTTTATGATTATGCTATACCTGTTCTTGTATACCACTCTTGTGTTCTAACCCCTATTCTTGCCTCTTAGCCACTTGGCACATAGCCTGTTCTTTGTTGGGAGGTCCTGACTCCCTTGGATTTGTATGTTCAGGTCTTGAAGCTTGGATTACAGTGGAGCTGTCCACAGTAGATCAAGCTTTTCCTTGTAAGCTGGCAGCCTAGTTCCAGTTCTTTCGTGCCAGACTCCTCTTTTGACTCACGGGATCTTCACCCTTCTCGTGAGCATTTTATGTTTATCTTGTATATTCTACTTTTGGACTAGTATGTGATAAAAGACATATGTAATATGTAATGTTTATCATAAACTGTGATGACTTTGTATATGTACCTTTTATGTTGGCATATGTATGTATACCACGCTTTGTGTTGTACTCTGATTCCTTACTTGTACTTTTATGCTTAGCGTATATACGTGGGGGCACTTTCTGACCTACGTATATACGTTGCAGTGACGTCCCCGTATCCGTGGAATCGGGGCGTTACAGGTTGGTATCAGAGCTTAGGCTCCCCCACCTATAGTACAATCAAGCGGCAAATTCTAGTAATTTGCTAATGCCAACTGCAATGCACAAAGTCATCTAGTCCTTCTTGATTATCTAGTTCTTCTTGGTTCCTTCCTTCATATCCTGAAATCCTTCCATTTTCCCATCACTTTCCAGTCATTCTTCATCAACTAGGCATGGATAGAAGATCGGGTCGTAGCAACTCTGGACCAGCATCGAATGGAGCAGCGGGAGAGAATGTGGATATACTGAGAGTTATCCAGATGATGATGGAGAACCAGCAGCAGCAGACCGAGCTTCTCCGGCAAGAGATAGCAGCACCTAAGGAACAGAGGCCGGGGAATATGTCAGATTTCAGACGATTGCAGCCAGCTATATTCACGGGTGAAGAGAAACCCTTGGATGCTGAGCAATGGTTGACCGACACATCAGACTTGTTGAATGCAGCCCGTGTCCCAGAGGAAAACCAAGTGGAGGTCGCCAAGATTCAATTGAAGGATATAGCTAGAACTTGGTGGCTAGCTGAGGAGGCAAGATTGGAGAAGCCTGTCACTTGGGACACATTCTCCAAGAGTTTCTACAGCAGATTCTTCCCTGTCACAGCTCAGAAAGACATGGAAGAGCAGTTCATCAGACTTCAACAAAGGGAGAAGTCCGTGGATGAGTATGCCGCGGAATTTCTCAGACTCAGTCGCTTTGCTCCGTATATGGTGACGGATGAGGAGAAGCGGGCAAGCAGATTCCAGCAGGGCTTACAGATGGACCTACAAGTTTTCTTGATGCCCCAGCAGCTGAAGACATATTCAGAAGTTCTCACCATAGCTCGAGAAGTGGAGCGTGGACTGGAGAAGAGGAAAGTGAACCAGATGAGGAATCAGGCAAAGAAGAGGCCTTTTGAGTTGATGGATGAGGAGGATGCGGATAGGGCAACCCACGGCCCAATGATTAAGAGACCATTCCAAACCCCTCTTCCTCAGATCACATGCAATTATTGCCACAGACCCGGGCATTATAAGAGTGATTGTCGGGTAGCCAAGAGATTATGTTTGGCATGTGGGTCAGAGAGGCATATGCTAAGGGATTGCCCACACAGGAAGTTTATACACATGGCTCCAATCAGACCAGCTCTTCCAGCTCCAGCACATCTAGCCCCAGCATTTCCAGCACCGCCACTAAGGAGGAACCCTGAACCTGTTGATCGAAGAGTTCCATTTCCACCCCAACGGTATGATCATCAGCAAAGGGGGATGAGAGCTAGAGCAGATCAGAGTAGAGGCCAAGGTTACATCATGGCAGCAGAGGCATCGGATGACGCAGCAGAGTGTGAAGACCAGTATCCAGATCAGGAGCCTTAGGGATATCATGGTAACCCCTACCCCAGATCTTGTATTTGAGTTGGTTATCATTCTAAATGTTTTTCTCTTGTCATTCTTTCATTGTCCATCCTGATCCTTCCTGTATCCATCTTATTCCCTGTTTTGGTTTTATGAGCCCTTTATTCCAGCCTTTGTCCCCTTTGTGTTCATTTCACCCCTTAATGAAATTGCGAGGACGCAATTTTGTAAGGTGGGTGGATTGTAATACCCGTTCCCGGAATACGTACTTAGTTGCGTATTCAGATTTTTGATCGTATTTTTCGATTTGTTTCCTGTATTTATTCTGTATTATGAATTCCTTATATGATTGTTTTGCCTTGGATTTGGATCGGTGAACTCGGAGTCAGCCTTAGTCTGAGCCGGGGACTCGATCTCAGAGTTTTACTTGTTTTAGACATTCTGGTTATCCGATTCGACCGATTTCAGTTTTAAACATCGTTTTCCAATATTTTGGATTTTTTATGATTTTCTGGAATTTTCTGTGATTAAATTGAATTTCTTCAAAACCGGTGTCGGCCAGTGCCGCTGACCGATTCCCGGATTTTTAATTCTCAAACTATTTGAAATTTCATGATGGTCCTTTAGGCATTATTCCTTAGAATCCTATTTTCTACTTACATTCTTTTTCTGAGGATTTTACGATTTTATGAAAATCCATCGGAGTCGGTAGGTAACTGATTCCGGGATTTTTAGTTTTAAAACTATAAAGTATTTCTTAAAAAGGATTTCTCTATGAGTCTTCATATATTATTATTGATTTTTGGGTAAATTTGCGAGTCGTTCCGAGATACTTGAATTTCGGGCGATTCCGGTATTTTCCGAACTGTTTTCCGTATTCTTGACTTGAACCCGAGTCTCTGTATTTTCAACAGTTTCATTCTGAGCCCAAAAGAAAATATCTTCTCCTTTATAATTCCTCTTCCTTTTTCTTTTCTTTATTCTTTCCTTCCTTCCCAAGCCACACACTTTTCCAATTTTCCCAAATTACCAAAATTCCTATTTTTCCTCTCCACACAACTCCCACCTACTTCCACCATTTAATGCATCTCTCTCTCTCTCCCATGGCCGGCCAAGTGGCCAAGAGAGGGACACTCACCTCACCTCCCCTTTTTGCAAATAACCCCCTCTCTTCCATCTCAATTACAACTCCTTCACAAATTCCAAATCATATATAAACATTCCTTTACATTTCCTTTCCTTTTTTCACTTCACCAAAAGAAAGACCCTTCACCAAAATCTCTCCTCCATCTCAAATTCAAACCCTAACTCCAACACCAAGATCATCTTCTCCACTTCAAGCAACTTCAACTTCAACAACTACTTTTGGATTGAGGCCATCATCTCCACCTTGGGATCCTTTCAAGACTACAAAGCTTCACCTAACCAATCCTAGTGAGTATTTTTACTCACCAAGACTCATCAAATTTCTAGTATACTTGTATTTACAATTCTTGTACATTTACATCTTCAAAATCACATTTTTAGACTATCAAGCACAACCACCAGATTCAGTTCTGTACACTGTGTTCGACCATGATTAGTCGACTTGACCTAGAACCTAGTCGACTAGAGACCCTTAGCTGAAACGTAGCCTTTTCTGACTTCACAGTTTTAGTCGACTAGTCCCTATTACCAGTCGACTAGATATCCCTAGTCGACTACTAGAATTCCCCTAGTCGACTCCTGAAACAAGCTCAACTCTCTGTATCTCAAACTTAGTCGACTTAAGTATCTGTTAGTCGACTTGTAGTTCCCTGTTAGTCGACTACCCTTTTTACCTAGTCGACTAACTCTTCCTGAAACAGAAACCCAAACTCTCTGGAACACATTATTAGTCGATCACCCTATTTTCCTAGTCGACTAACCCTTCCATTAGTCGACTACTATTCCAACCTAGTCGACTAACTTATGGCTGTCTGGTATTGTGATTTCCTTCTTGACTATGTATCTTACCTTGATACATGTACTATATATTATTCCTACTTATACTTCATAGCTTGTACTTTATGATCTATTAATTGGTGTATATCATCTCTTGTCACTTCATATTCCCAGGTTTATGTATTGCCATGCAACTGCTTGTTTCATTCTTATACTTGTACCTTGCCGTGATATTATTGCTTCTTTATTTTATACCATGCGTGGCAGACCCTTCGAGGTCGTTGAACCCTGTTTGCTTCTATGTTTCCCCTTGCCTTGCTATGATCCAGACACGTCAGTACATGTTTTCCTTTAACACATGTATATCACCTGACATGCCACCACTTTACTAGACCTCTTGTTATGTCTTGACTGACCCGGCCTATTATCAATCTATTGTTATGTTTTATTGCTTGTGATATATCACCACCTTGTCATGCTATCCTTTAAAACCAAGCATGATACACTTGACCTTATGATTATCTTGTTTACGGGAACCCTGCCTTATTTTATGGAACTAAGTGCCACACCATACTCGGTGGGGGCCACCTCTAGAATCCACTCCCTCAGAACAAAGTGCCACACGTAACAAAGTGCCACACCACACGGTGGGGGCCACCCCTTGAATCTGTGGGGGCCACCTCTTGAATCTGTAGGGCTATTACTGTTATGTACCTTTGTTTCCCGTAACCTGATAATTCTGTTAATAAACCATAAAAAGGACAACTTGTATGGGTATGGGAGGAAGTGATGGATGCCGGAATGATATCTTGCTTATAGTGGTGGGGTATAAAAGTATGTATATACATATATATATATGTACTGGCGGTAGTGAATCTGAATTACTGAATAGGGGGACTTTGGGCCTCCAAAGCCGGTTCCAGGTGTATGGAAACCACTATAAGAAGTTCTATCAGTTCTCCATCTACTTCCGTTTGACAAACCTCGGATGGCTTATATATGGATGTATGTGAGATGGGATGTACACCCGGGCACATACCTAGATATATGGGTTAGACGAGTTATAATAATAATTGATAACCGTTATGAATCTTATTATGATTCTTGATATTCCAGTCATGTTTCCAGTAGTGATACTTATTATGATTCCCGTTATTTCAGTTATGTTTCTAGTTATGATTCTTAGTATTCTTGTTATGTATTCCTGTTTGACTTTCATATGATTTGCAACTCTGATTCTATATGCTTGGGATTTCTGTGGCATGAGACAAAGGTATATACATGAGGGTTTCCTTGTTTGGATTATCCCCTCGATGTATTAGTCTCATGGGACCGTGACTTAAGCATATACAATCACTTTTGCCTGTAATCAGCCTTACTTTGCATTTCCCGCTTTATGATTATGCTATACCTGTTCTTGTATACCACTCTTGTGTTCTAACCCCTATTCTTGCCTCTTAGCCACTTGGCACATAGCCTGTTCTTTGTTGGGAGGTCTGACTCCCTTGGATTTGTATGTTCAGGTCTTGAAGCTTGGATTACAGTGGAGCTGTCCACAGTAGATCAAGCTTTTTCTTGTAAGCTGGCAGCCTAGTTCCAGTTCTTTCGCGCCAGACTCCTCTTTTGACTCACGTGATCTTCACCCTTCTCGTGAGCATTTTATGTTTATCTTGTATATTCTACTTTTGGACTAGTATGTGATAAAAGACATATGTAATATGTAATGTTTATCATAAACTGTGATGACTTTGTATATGTACCTTTTATGTTGGCATATGTATGTATACCACGCTTTGTGTTGTACTCTGATTCCTTGCTTGTACTTTTATGCTTAGCGTATATACGTGGGGGCACTTTCTGACCTACGTATATACGTTGCAGTGACGTCCCCGTATCCGTGGAATCGGGGCGTTACAGACAATGATGCTATACTAAAGATAATAATAATCAAATCGTACGATGAGGTTTCTCCCATAAATACTTCTTCGACTTTGCCCGTCCGTCTATCCTCCAAAGAGAAAAAGCCAGAGGGACAACCACCTTCTCCCCTCTCCCAGCGACCCTCCTGCGCCCCCCCCTCCTTCCCTCCTTCCTCCTCTCTCTCTCTTCCCTCGCCTTCTCTCATCTTCTCCCTTCTTCTTTTTCCTCCCCTCTCCCCCTCTCTCCATTTCGCCACTTGATTCATCGCTAAGCGATAATCTAGTAATAATAGCAGTAGTAGTAATAATAATAAATTTCTCCTCGGGAACAGATGTTCCCACCCGAAATAATGATAAAGTCACCCTAAAAATTATTACAAGTGCCATTATATATATATTTTTAACAATTTCACTATTGATAAAAAGTCCAAATTGCCCATTTCTTCTTCTTAAATTATTACAAGTGTGCCATTATTTTTTTTTTTCAATTTTACCCTTGCTAAAAAAGTCTAAAATGCCCCTTTCTTCTTCCTCCTCTACCCCCTTCGCGGCTTACCCCCCAGCCTCCCCCCCCAACCCCCTCATCCCCCAGTGATCTTGCCCTCCCAACCCCCTCCCTGCCCCATCCTCTCCCTAATCCTCTCCCCCGCGGGCTCTTGCCCCCAACTCAGTTCGGCCGGATCTGCCCGAAAAGACTCGGGTTTGTTTGTCGGATCTGTTCAAACAGACTTGGGTCTGTTCGGCTGGATCCCGCTGAAGAGACCCGAGTCTATTCGGCCAGATCCAACCAAACAAGTTAGGGGAGGAGATTGGGGGGGGGGGGGTTGGGCAAGGGGGTTGGGGAGGGGAGGGGGAGGAGGCCGAGGAGGGGGGGTTAGGGAGATAAGCGGGAGAGGGGGAGGGGGAGGAGAGGGTCGCCGGGTGGAGGGAGGAGAGGGAGGGGTGCCTTCATGAATTTGGGAGGAAGGTATTTTGGGAAGGAAGGGGGTGCCTTAAACATGAAAAGGTATATTTCCACCCCAAAGAATGATGAAGGCACCCTCTAAATTGATGAAGGCGCCCCCTTTTCCCTAAAATACCCTCCTCCCAAATCGATGAAGGCACCCCCCAACCAGCCCCACCCTCGGCGACCCTTCTCTCCCTCCCCTCACCCCTCCCCCTGTGCGATCTCCTCCCCGTCGATGGCCCCCTCCCCTCTCCAACCCCCCCCGCGGCATCCCCTCTTGATCTCCCCCAACTCTGTCAGACAGAAATTCGACTGAACAGACTCGGGTCAGTTAGGCCACTGGCCAAATAATTGTTTTGAGAGCATTTAAGTCTTTTCGCTGGGATGAAATTGAAAAAAAATAGTGGCACACTTGTTATAATTTCTGGGGTGCCCTTCATCAATCTTTGGGTGGAAATGTCCGTTCCCCTTAATACATAGGGTCATCAATTTTTGGGTTGGACATAGCTCCCCGACTCACCTCGTCGTACCAAAAGCCCCTCTTCTCTTAAAACCCTCGAATTGAGTCGGGTAGAGCTGAGCATCGTCTCCTAAGAAAAGAGCAATGGCCGCGAGCGTAGCTGACACTGAAGCGGTGGACTTCGAGCTGGACGAAGACGATCTCATGGACGAGGACACCGCCGAACCCACCCCCATGGGCCCGCCCGTCCCCAAGCTCAGATCCGCCATCACCGGCGGCGCTGGATCTGACGCTAAGAAGACCAAGGGCAGAGGGTTTCGCGAGGCCGAGGCCGAGGCCCAACGCAACCGCCGCCTCGCCTCCGGCAACTTCGATTCCCTCTCTTCTGACGGAGGCCCCGGCCCCCAGCGATGTACGTAAATATCTCACGTCACTAGCCTTTCCCCCTTACTTTCTTTTTTAAAATTTTATTTTCTTTAATTTCATTCAATTTCAATTGCACTCATATTTCCTAGGGTTTTGCTTGAGTGGTGGAGGTTTTTTGGAGAAAGATCAAGCCTAGGGTTTTGCTTGAGTGGTGGAGGTTTTTTGGAGAAAGATCAAGCCTTACCCTGGATCTTAACCTCATTAAACTATTCGCTTGGAGTAATTAGATTCATTTGTAGACCCTAACATGCAATTTTGGTGGATATATAACAATATTTCTAAAATTTAAAACATGCAGTACATTAATTAAATAAATCAAACTTGTTTACTTGTCCTAAACATGCTACTAATGTAAAATAAATTAAAAGAAAAATAAATTTGCTGGCCTGGGGTGACGTAATCATGCAGAAGCACTGTCCTAGAAGAAAGATGACCGGTTCCTCGCCCGGACCTTGAAATGACCCTCTCCTAGCGGTAAAAATTCCCCCGGTAAACCACCAACACTCGGTTCAGGACGGTGGGCAAAGCCTCTGCTCAGATGAAAAAGTTGCCCAGAAAAATGAAGATAATGAATAAAAAAATTCCTTTAACACTGAAGCCATTCTCACGAAGAGTAGGCTTCAGGTTTCTTTTTAAGATGAAGAGAGAAATGTGTTGTGTCTCTTGCTGTTGGAGAGAGGGTCTAATTATAAATTTTAGACACTCCCAGTAGTTGTAATGGCAAGAGATACGTATGACCACACAATTGGGTTGTTGAGAGATTTTCTTACCCGATTTGTGATCTAGTGAGACTTGGAAAAAGTTGTCTTGGTAAAATAATAAATAAAATTTGAAAATAAAGTTTTTTATTTAATTTTTAAACTCAAAATTCTAACATTCCCCCCAAAACGACAAGATGTAAGCAAATCAGAAAACACAAATCAGAAAACATAAAACATGAATATGGTTAGGCAAAAATCAGAAAACATAAAACATGAATAAGATTGGGCAACCTCATACTGTGAATTCGAGACAGGTGGACTACGTATGGAACCTTTTTAGCGAAGTCATCGTCATCTGAGAGATATAGTGGACTACCCCTGGAACTAGCCTCTTTTATCAGATATTGATAGAAGACACAGAGTTAGTCCTCATCTATTGAGCGAACGGGTTGAGCATTAATGACCATACTTACAGTAACCGACTCATGAAAATTTCTAGGGGTCAGCTTTGCCCCCAACTGCGGCCATCACGGTTCCTCTCACGTAGGTAAGTCCTCCAAGGATACTACAGCTGGATGATATATTCTCTACACTACAGACGATGAACTTATTAAGAGTTAAACTCAACCTTACCTAGCTGTATCATAAGAGCGTCGTCACCATAGAGAAGGGATAGTAGCTACAAATGCTACATATAGGATACAAACATATCTGGGTCGATGCTCCACACGAATATCATCAGTCTAGTTTTTTTTATCACATTGAACCTCTTTCATGGAACCAGGTCGCAATTAAGTAGGTTAGATTTTCACTGTCGGTGAACTCCACTACGAGTTTAACCCCATCTCGCTCGATGATTTTAGGATTACATTCCCAGAAAGACCCTTAGTCAGAATGACTTTATGTTGTTCAGGGTCAAACAATGGTTTAACGGTCTTTATTTCTCAAGTGGTGACTGTTAGAGATTTAACTCTTCATGATCACATTATTATGACTCTTAACAACTTTTATTAGACTTATAAAGCTTTTGGGTAATTGTCAGAGTCTCCCCCCATTTGGGATAATAAGGTAGTTATAAAATTTTTCTTATTGACTTAGTTTCAAAATGAGCAAATTATATCATAATTATTTATGATAAAGCATATATATATTGTATTTGATTATTCCAGTATTTAAGGTATATATGTATATACATATCTTTAATTTGATCAGTGTTCTAAAAAAAGGTTTAAGCGACCGATTAATTGGCCGCTTAAATGTTTTCGGCCTGAAACTGAACAGAACTTGAAGAAAGCGGTTGGATTACTCGGCCAGGCAATTAATTTGCTTAAGTAACGATTAAGCGTCTAATTGGTGATTAATTAGCGTCTGTTTAAACATTATTCAATCATTTTCTAAATGGGTTCGAATTTCGAACCCATTAAGCTAACTGAACTCAAACCCGATCCATTATTACTTCTCGAGATGGAGGTACATTGATGTACTTTGAACTGATAGATGTTATTACTTTTTAAATTCCTCTTAGTACTAGTAATTTAATTTTTCAAGTTATGTTTGCTATATATTTTATGATCTTTTTGAGAGTTTATAGAATTCATATTTGCATGTTTTAAGTATTATAATATTATTATATATTAAAATAATAATAAAACATGTAATCCGTTTAATCATTGTTTAAACTGTTTAAGCATTATGCGCTTTCGAACTACACGCGTACTGAAACCGCTTTTTAGAACATTGAGTTTGATAAAGAATAATCAAGAAATTTATGATTATCAAGATAATTTTAATGCACACTTAGTGTTAAAGTCTAAGTGGGCAGCACGTTGTACAACTAGTTACCAACTAGAATGAAAGGAAACAAGGATGTAATTGCTATCTAGAAGTATCATATTTGGACATTGACATATTAAAAAACTTCATCCATTAAAACATGCTATAACTTCCATGGCCTTTGAGAACGATATAATGTCAAACTAGGATGTGTCGTGTATTTGATAGCTAAGCATGCATTATATTAGGCAAATGTGCTACTCTCATGTAATGCATGAGGTCATGACCTTATACTATAGACAAATTATCCCTTTAATTAATGGCTTGTTTGGTAAGGTGCAGGTGGGCCGGATTGCAAAGGCCACTTGCAGAAAAATTAAATCCTTTGTTTGGTTGAATTTTGGTTGCAAAGCCCACTTGCAATCACAACTTGCAATCAAAATTTACAAAGCCCACTTGCAATTTTTAATTATTGGATTAATGTTTTTATCATTACATTTTATTTTTTATTAGATTAATATTTTTTATTATTAGATTAATATTTTTTATTATTAGATTAATGTTTTTTTTATTAGATTAATGTTTTTATTACTAGATTAATATTTTTTATTTACATATTAATTAAGTATGTGTTCTGTTTTAAATTTAATTACTTAAAATTTTTACTTATGTTATGTTTAGCAACTTTTGCAAGTAAACAACCAAACAATGGAAATTGACTTCCCGTTTTATTTTACAGTTGTACCAAGCACTACACTTGACAATATACTTTCCCAATTACACTTCCACATGGCCAACCAAACACTTGAAAACTTATTTGCGGAAAACTTTTTTACAACTACCCATTTGAGAAAAATGGTTTCTCACTTACACTTGCACTTGCGGACAACCAAACAGACCCTAAATGAATGTAGAGTGCTACATCCATATGCAACAATAATTCCAGATACTCCACGTAGAAGGAGTCTAATCAAAGATGCAAGTGTGGACATGGCATTGGATCATGGCCTGACACTCCTATTGACAAAGGCATTCCTTGGGTGTTGGGCCTCTTGACTTCACTTACAACTTGCACTTGCGGACAACTAAACTGACCCTAAATGAATGTAGAATGCTACATCCATATGCAACAATAATTCCATATACTCCACGTAGAAGGAGATTAAATCAAAGATGCAAGTGCGAACATGTCATTGGATCATGGCCTGACACTCCTATCGACAAAGGCATTCTTTGGGTCTTGGGCCTCTTGACTCATCTTAAGCCTTTTGACCTGAAACCAGGATACAACTGTTGACTCTGAATTGTGCCGTTTTATGATGTCCTTGTAAAGCCCCGAGTGACGCCTTCCTGGACAGCTCCCTATCATAGTATTTCTTTTGGTTGAGCACACTTAATTGCGGTGTTTTACCATGGCTTCTCCTTTAAAGAACATAGGCTATGGTTAATCGTGAATTCATAGCAGTATTATTGGACATCAGGTGCATTGTGTGGGCAGATTATCCCCAAAATATGATGGAATTTTTTTTGAGAGAGCGGACGCTAGATTGTTGTTTGAAAGGAAAGAGTTTCTTGGTATTAGCTTGTTTGTTTATGAGACATGCAAAGCTCCTCTTTCTTCAATGATTTCCTGAAGTGGGCTGGTTTTAGGTTTATGGAAATTCTAATCCTGTCCCCATGACATGATAAATAGATAATTCTTTAGTTATGCTGCTTGTAGTTCAAAGATAGGTTCATATACCGGTTTAGGAACTAAAAATCTTGCTGTTAATTGATTATGATGTGTTTTCCCACCCCATAATTAACATTGAATATAAATGACGAAAACTCAATTGTCTTTCATACTTCAGATGGTCCTGAAACATAATGATCAGTAGATATTCAAAGTTTAACTGCTGTGACTGGAAGTGAAATGGAGGACGGAGAAAATAAGAATGGAACATGCACATTGCATGAATCCAATTTGAGCAAAAAGGCCTTCTTATTAACCTTTTGATTTGTCCAGATGCCAGCTGGTTCAACCATAGCAAACAATTTCAGATATCACATTCATGTACTTTAACGTATTAGTTGACATATCTCACATTTAGTTCTCACTACAATTTGAATACCACAATCTCCTAAATGCAGGGAAGCATCAAGGAAGCTTTGCTGTGTGCTCTAAAGTTGTTATTTATTGTAGATACGTCTGATTTGTGCATTTAAATGGCTTTTTGCTGCTTTCTCTTTGAAAAGATAATGGCTTAAAAAATCTTCCCATCCCTAGTCCCCTTTAGTTCTATTTTCTTTTTCTCCAGTGGTGACTTGTTCTTCATATTCAGATTCATTTCTTATTTTCGTTCTTCAAAATGTAGCGGATTTGGCTTGAGACATCCTTAATGTTGAGGATAAACTATATGAAATTGCTTATTACACAATTCTTTTTCGCTTATCTCTCCATATAATGATTCTACCTGGTATTTATTTTGCCACATTGCTACACACAAATTGTTTTATAATATTGTTGCTATTCTGTTGTATATTATTTTCATACCTGTAACTGCTTCTTAAATGTTGTAGCCATAGAAGGATGGATTGTGTTGGTGACTGGAGTGCATGAGGAAGCACAAGAAGATGATCTCCACAATGCCTTTCGTGAATATGGGCAGATTAAAAATTTACATCTGAATCTTGACCGCCGTACTGGATTTGTCAAGGTAAGTGAGTCACGCTTGCAGTTTTTTTCTAGATGGATGCCATCAATAATCGCTGCATTGCTAAACTTTTTGATGCTGAACCTGTCAGATAATGCTCCTCCTCCTCCCCCCCACCCCCCCCCCCCCCCCCCCCCCCCCCCCCCTTCCTTTTTTTCATACTTCATGATAGTTTGTTACTGTGGATCTGCTTGCATCCATGGAATGGGGGTCAGCTCTTAAAACCATGGCTTGACCTGCTTGAATAGTTATATTGGTGTTAAATGGCCAGGGCACGGCTTGGGTTTTCAAATAGGATCGAGAACAAAAATAAAGCTTTTATTGTGGTGCTTTATATCAATATTTTCTCTCCATTCAGCTCTGTGAAGGGCCATCTCCTCTATTACATCAACAACTAGCATACCCTCTTGAATGCCTCAACATGTCCCTTTTTTTCCTACTCATGGTCTTTGTTGCTCTATCCATATTGTTCCATCTCTCTTCCCAACTAGAGTGGTTGTTGGTGTCCATTGCACTAGGAAGATTTAGAATCCATGTAATTAATGTAATTAATTTTCTGTATGCCATTACAATTAACCCTTAAATTTGCTTTCTTTTACACACATACCTAAATCAAGTGAATTAGAAATTAGAACAATTCAAGCCCTCAGTATTATGATTTTATGTGGACAAGTGTTTAAAAGATTGAAGGCGCGGGGCCATGCTTTAACCATTAAGATTCCATCCCTTATGCGCTGGGGGACAAGTCTCAAAGGCGGAGGCGTACACCTCAAGATTTTTTTTAATTCTTAGTTTTAAATATTAAAATATACAAAATAAATAAAAATTTTTAAAACATAAGATGTGATATAGGTGACCTCTACTCTAGCAAAAAATCACAATATATTTGGTATTTTACTCTTTTCTTTTTAGTTCTAACACCTCAATTTTTTATTCAAGCATATATGTCCAACCAGTTTAGAAAACTCTTGTTTCTTTGGCTGCTATATGACATAGGGTGAAGGGGGAAAGTGAAGCATGTGGAAAATATGAGACACTTAAGACCAGTGTCATGTGATTTCAACATATGAGGCACAAAACAGGTGTATGCCTCATGCCTCACTTTCCCCCTTTCACCAAAAAAAGAGCAGTTGATGGAGAAGGATGGGGTAAGAAGGAGAATGGGGGACAGAGTGAGACTTATTTTCTCGCCATACGAGGTTTTGTTAGCTTAAATTGCCAGTGCTTCTGCCTTCTTTTCCCAGGCTGTTCTTGTAGGGTTTTGCAAGGGAAACTAAATGGACGAGTCCCGAGGGAGTTTGATCTTACGGTTATATATAGGTTGGGTTTATACCAGTTCTGGATAGATGGATCTGTGTAGAATTCATCTGTTTGTCCATTCCCCATATCATGAGCGGAATTTAGGACAGAAGATCCATAAACCTGATCTATTCTGTATTCTTAAGATTTGACTAATTGTTAAAAGTGTGCCTTCATACATTATTGAAATCTGGAGCTTTTGACTTCTAACCCTGCTTAGCAAGTCTGTGATTCAGGAATTTGTGATTCAGAAATCTGGAGCTTTTGACTTCTAACCTAACCTCGCCCAGAGCCGACCCACTAAATGGGCTTCAGGGTTGAAGATGCAATCTTCCACCCTCCTAAGCTTTCATTGTCCCCTTAAACCTTGAGTTCCACCCGTTTCCCCTCAATTGAAGGTGAAGTGATCATTCTCATCCTCAGCTATATCAAGAAGATTACAACTTGCCTAAAATGTAGTTTGATCCAAGGATGCTCCGGAAAAACCGGTGCAGAAGAATGTATCTTTTGTCCTGGTAACATCCCTCTAAAATGCTGACATGCAGTTTGTGTTCTTGGAGCCCCTCCCAGCGTGCTCATGCCCTTTTGGTTCCTCATAAACTGTATAGATTTCTCTCTAGTAAATGCATTCCTCACAAGCAAGCAGATCAATGAATCATCTCTTTTGTTTATTGACTAATCTTGAGCGGTTGCTGATCATTTTTTTTTTTTTTCCCACTTTCTATTTTTTTATTGGGTTGGACACATTTCCTTTGAAGATTAGAATAGTGTTGCTCACTCATATCCTTAAATCCTTAGCTGAGTTTATATAAGAAAAAGCAAATAGTTTCTTTAAGTAATTGATATCAGCGAGGACCATCAAAGATGCAAGGAGACCGGAGAAGAATTTCTGACCTTTTTCATTTGCCTTTAAAAGAAGTCTATGGATGTGAGATCTCAGCATCCATGTGTCTTGTGGAGGTTTCTTTTGTAACTTCCATTCAGTTTTTCCAAAAATATCTGCAGTTTCCAGCTCTCAGTATCTCATGTGTTTAAGGGAAAACAAAGATGTTGCTATGTGCATTACGAATATTTATTCAACAATTTAGTATGTTATGATTTCAAAGAGGATCAAATGTACCTTTTCCTGATCAGTGTTTATAAAAATGTTCATATCCCTGCCAATTCACAGTTGTGGTTTTAGGAATCGGGATGTTGTGTGGAGAGAGAACCAATTAGCTTGTTGATCCTGAGGCATATGTGGGTAGGTTTGGACTAATTAAAGAAAGAATTTCAAGCATGAACGTGTTTCTGACTTGGTGATGAAAGGTTAACCCTTGTGAAATTGGACCATGAACGCTAAGGACCATTGTGTTTACACTTATTAGTAATTTAATTAGGTTAGCTCAGGACAGGAACAGCCTGTCTGATGCTGCCATCATGGAATGCTTTATAGTAAAAAGTTTAACATTAAGATTTTCAGTAGAACTTTCAAGATTGGGAAAGAGAGAAGAAAAATATATATATTGGGACTTCCTTTCAGTTTACGTTAGCTGTGTGGTTAGTAATAATTTCAAAGCTTCTGCACAGTGAGTGCAGGCAAGCATAGGACTCAGAATAAGAGCACAAGGTGGCTTTAGTAGAGATACCTACTAGTGCACAACATGGTTTGGTCTCATGCAACAAAGAAGCAAGCCTCTGAATTCTAGTAAGACAAGGAATTACTTGGGTGAAAATGAAGCTGACAATATGTTATATATACCGACCTACATTTGTCTCAGAGGTGCACAATAGTCCAAGGAGGAAACACTTGAATTTTTATTGTCCAGAGAAAAGCCATTTTTTTAGAATTCCAGGATCAATATCTGCCTTTTTAGTTAGCATTCCATTATTATGTCAAGAAATTTCAATATTTTTTCCATTCACCAGTGCAAATACGTCATTGCCTAAACTTGTCTTTGATGCAGGGTTATGCATTAATTGAATATGAGAACTTCAATGAAGCACAAGCTGCAATTGCATCACTGGATGGAACTGAGCTCCTCACACAGATTATCCATGTTGACTGGGCATTTAGCAATGGACCTTTCAAGCGCAGGAACACGAGGAGGTAATGTTCATTCTTTTGTCATATAATACTATTCTACCATTCTTGCTTTCTGTTGGAGTGATCAATTCAAGTGTCTCGTGCACTTTTGCCATATCGATGTATATATGTATGTACATGAGCTCTTGTTGCTCTTATGTTCATCATTTTCATTCTCAATTTCTTGATTTGCAAATGTTATCAAGGATTGAAATTTATTAAAGTAAATAGATTCCAAGGCACTGAACACAGAAAAGAAGAAGCTAAGAGTTGTTCAAGAGAATGGAATTAAGAAGGAAGTAGTTGTTCGAGATAAAACAGAACAAATCATTAAAGTCAAATTTGTGATTTTAGATATTTTTTAGGGTTCATTTGACCTATCCAAATTCTTTCAAAATCATATCCTCATTATTTATTTCAGAAACTTCCTTCCTGAATTACTGTTATTCTTTGCCACAGATCTATTTTTTTGGTTCATTTGACCTATCCAAATACATTCAAAATCATATCCTCGTTATTTATTTTCAGAAACTTAGTTCCTTCCTGAATTATTGGTATTCTTTGTCACAGATCACCTCGTGCTCACCGCTCTAGGAGTCCTCCAAGGAGGAGATACTGAGGCCTTACTGCTGTTTTTGCTGTCACCACCCTCAACTCTAATTTGTCTCGCAATTCGCTGGGAGTGCGGCAACATACAGTCAGCAAAAAATGGCTTGGCTTCACATTCCAGCAGGAACTATGATGGGTATGACAAGGACAAACAAAAACAATACACTTTTTGATATCTCATGTTTAGCTTGGTAACAGTTGTTGATTAGTATGTTTATCTACTGGCCTTTGTTTGCCAACTTCTGCTTTTCTTTTAATGTCTGTTTTGGTTTATGCTGCGATTGCTAGTTAAGGATTTTCACATGTTGTTTGCTGATTGACATGATTACTACTTCCTTTCAAGACATCCATAAAAATGAAAGGATGATTGGTTATAGCCTGTAGTGAGGATCTCAGTTAAATATGAATCACAAGGGAAGACTACAGTCTAAAAGATACCAGAGAGAATACATCCTAACAAGAGAGGAAGAATAGACACTTTCAGTCCTAGCTTATTTAAATAAGCACCATTCAGATTCTTAAGAAGCTTTTTCTTGTGGCAAAGTGAGAGCTTTTATTCATATTGCCTGGAGGAGTAGAGTAGCACCCCCACCAGGCAAGATCCTAAAGGAAAGGCCTTGAAGACGGGGTCCGGGTTACAAAAAGTCCTTATGTAATCGGACTCATCAAACCCAGCAAGTCAAGTATTTATAGAACAATCTTCAAATCTTTCTATGATTGGAATGGTATTATGTTCCGTTGAAAGCAGACTCAAAAAGCTGAGAGCTATGGTGGAAGCAGGGGGTAAGTTCAAATGTTTGAAGCTAGATATTATGCTCCATGGTTTCAAAGAGCTGATAACAATGAAATGGTGTATACCATCTTAAGCATACACAAGGAACTTGAGATTGATCATGAATATGCAGGGGCATGACTATTGACTACAATTAATGGAAAGTTAGCCTGATTAACCAATGATGTTTGTGGAATCATCGGTGATGTATGCGGCGTTGAGATCTCTCAACTTGATGATAATGATGATGATGATGCATGAATGGAACGAGTGGGAGTGTTACAATAATTTGGTACAACCAGATCTGACTTAACCTCGGTAGTCCATTTTAATATCAAGCTTGATCCTGAATCATTAACAAGCTATAATCATGTTGGGCGGGCTCTTCACTCTTCATGCTTACGTTCCCACATTTGGATGCCCTGGGTACGGTCACATTACTTAGCCAACGTCCATAGGTTATGTGCACAAAGACTTGTGATCAATAATAAGAATGAACAAGGTTATTAAGGACAGGTATGCTTTTCTGCTAGGGTTCCTAAAGTCACAAATGAATAGGTCATTACAGTAAAGTAGGCCTAGCTTGATCTCCCTCTTTTGAGTCATTTACTATTCAGCAGATGTTATCTCAATTTAGGGAACACTAGTAAGTTCATTTCATGTAGGTGCTAGCCCAGGCCTGCAGGGTGCAGCCCAATTTTTTGGACATCTGGACAGAATAAAATGCATGCATACACACATGTGAATGGGAGAGCCTGTTCCTCTGATTCCTGCACTGTACACACAAGCAATGCTCTAACAAAAAAGATTCTTGGTCTGAATTTCTTAATCCCTTCCAAAGTTGGGATATTTTTTGGGGAGAGTTGGTAGGAAATATATTGTTTAGTAACTATGGGAATTAGTAGCCCACGCACCACCATAGAAATGTGGGAGTGTTGCTCTTTTAGGGATTCTGTGACGACTTGTTAGCAACGCCGAGTACGGTTAAACTAATGAGTTTGGCCAAAAATTAGATATCACGGGTTAGCCTCTTCTCTTCTGCTCCTCTCTGCTTTGCTCACTATTGCTTTCACAATACCAATGCAGCCACACTTTGCTTTATTATAGTAGTGTAGGAGACTAGTCCCAAGTCCTTTATTTTAATGTATCTAAATGAAAAGTAGCAAGGGGACGAAGAGTCAAACAAGGTGCATGCGATCCGTACTGCAAAATTTATAATATCAGTAGTACTGCTCTCTTGTTTCATTGGTAGCAGCATCAAAATCTTGGACTGGTCGGTCTTCTTCATTGCTCACCAACTGGTTGAAGAAGAAGAAGAAAAGAAAAATAGAAGAAAAGAAAAGGTTTGTAGCAGCACCAGCATCACGTAGGTCCAAGAGCCCATAACCAGAGGACGAGGATAGAGGTCATAGTCCAAAAACCCAACCCAAAAGAGATGGTGATGGTGGTGGTGATGATGATGAGGTTACTAGGGTTCAATGCCACTTTGAGTTTTGTGAGTTGATTTGAAACCACTTTGGACTAAGGAAGGTATCATGATTATACTGTGAGAGATGGATGCGTGGATGGATGCATGTTTCTCCTTCGGAAGAGAAGAAGATAATTTATTTTTTATTTAAGTTCACTATACCAAACAATTTTGATAATGATCAAGTATGGTGGAGTATTAAAGTGTTTTTATTGGAATTTAAAATTTAATTTAAGAGGAATAAGTAGGAGAGATAAAATTGGAAGCTGTAAATTTGTGATGGATGTGATTGAAAGTTGATGGGAAGAGTAATAGTATGCTAGTACTAGGGCTAGTGCTGACATATTCTGAGCAAATCTAAAGTTTGTACCATGATTTAATAGCTAGATAGATATAGATAGCTGTGGAGAGAAGGGAAAAAAGAATACCCCATTTAACAGTATATTTTACTTTGCTTGTACTACAGATGTACACTTTGCTTTTTACAAATAGATAGATCCCTAGTGGGGTAACTATTTTCATTAGGATATTCTTTTTTTTCCCCCAAACCCAAACCTCAATTATTTTACTAATTCGTTTTTCTTAATTTTTAAAATGCACCACAATATTAGCCACAAGCCTACGCCTCCAGCTATGACTATTTGACAATTCACTGTTCAGTGTTCATGTATGTTCTCTTGTTTTACAAGTTTTTAATTCTTTTCAATAGAGGACTAAAAGTAATTAATATTGCTATTAATTATGCTAGAACACACAGTGTATTTAGAAGAAAGAGCTCAATGGAGAGCTACTAAACAAAATCACATGCTCTTAGTTAGCATCCCAACGTCACTCCGCAATTTTCCATCTCTCACCTATTGTTATTAGTTAATTTAGGTTAAGTTTAGCATCACTTATTTTAACAAATAAATAAATCCCATCTGGAGTTTTGACTATAAATATTCATTCCATTCTGGCCCAGTACAAGTTTGGTCAATGATTTTGGGGAGTAGCATACTGGACATTAGTTCAATAGCAAAGAGAAAAATAGGGAGAGAAACAACAAAAAGAAGGAGAGAAAGAGATGTGAATGTGAGAGAGAGAGAGAGCCGGGGGGGGGCGGGGGGGGGGGGGTGGGGGGGGGGGGGGGGGGGGGGGCGGCGTTGGTTGGCGTGGGTTCATCATCATTCATTCTCCTCTCACCTTGCTCACACTTCCCAAAAACATATTACGGCATCTTCATTTTTTCTCTCTTTCTTGGGAGGGTGGGTCGGGGGGGGGGGGGGGGGGGGGGGGGGGGTGGGTTAGGGAGGGAGAAGAAATAAAATAAAAGAAAAAGACGCAAATGGATGTGATGGTTTGTTCCTGCTGGGGTTTACGTGCAACAGTTTACAATGCAAAGAAAGAAGATAAAAGCTTGAAACCAAAGTGTTTAAAGCAGGGCAATTTTTCCCCAAAAAAAAAAAATTTTTTTTTAAAAAACATTTGAAAAATTGACCTACTCAAAAATATTTTCAAAAATCATTGATAAGTAGAGCCGTTAACGGTTCGAACTGGAATCGGGTCGGGAAAACCAAAACTAGAATCAGTTTGACCCGGTTCTGAACCAAACCGGAACCGAGCCCCAATCGGCCAGGCCATGGGCCAGGCGTCAGGCCTGGTGGCCACCTAATTATAAATTTTTTTTTGGACCTTGCCGGTTTGAACCCGGGACCTTCAAGTTAGTGCTCTAACCAACTGAGCTAATGGGGAATTCATTAGAGGTTTCAATTATACCATATATTAATGGTCTCTTAGTGCTAAAAAAAAAAAAACCGAACATGAATCCGATTTGGAATCGGTGCCGCCCGGTTCCTCCGATCCCGAAATCGGGAACCGCGGGTTCCAAGATCAGAACCGACGGTTCCAGAACCGCGGTAGGGTCTACTGATAAGCCACGTCGGCGGTGGGGCATATGTATTCTTTGTTTGGAATTTACAATCCCGAACAAAAAAAAACTTAATTTTTTTTCAGCTTTTTCTTTTTCCGGGGTTGCCAACCCCCGGACAAAGAGATTAAGTTTTCTTTTTACAGTTATTTTTCTTTGTCCGGAGTTGACAACCCCGGACAAAGAAAACTTTTAAAAAAAAAATTGGATCTTTCCTCGGTTCCTCTCTCCTCATATTTCTCTCTCTCCTTCTTGCCCCCCCTCCCCACCCCCCCCCCCCCCCCCTCCTTCTCTAAGGCACCCATCAGGCTATTCACCCACATGCCTATCCATCACCCCGCAATAACAACCACCACCGTCACTATCCTACCCTGATCCCTTCCTCCTCCTTCGTCGTCGCTCGCTCAAGGATTGTTGTTGCTGCCTCTTCCTTCTTATCTTCCTCATTGTTGCTGCTGCCTTCGTCATTGCCCTCGTCCTCCTCCTCATCTTCCTCGCCCTCCGCCCTCCTTGCGGCCCTCGTCATCTGCCGTCGTTATCATCGTCATCGCCCGCCCCTCGTTGCTGCCGTGCCCTAGTTCCATCAGCTCGGGCGACCAGTCGGTGGGTGCCTTAAAACAGGAGAGAGGGAGAGAGCCTCATCCTCATCTTCCTCTCCTTTGTCCTCGTCGCTCGCTCTCACCGTCCGCCCTTATCGCCTGCTCTCATTGTCCGCCCTCGTCATCGTCGTTGTTGCTCTGTCCTCGTCATCACCCTCGTTATCGTCGTGCTCGGGTTTGACCAGCCCGAATTCGACCAGCTTCTTGGTGCCGAGGAGGTGGAGGAAGAAGACGAGGAGAGAGCCATTTTTTTTTATGTTTTCTTTGTCCGGGATTGCCAACCCTGGACAAAGGAAAATAACTGAAATGGAATTAAATTTTTTGTCCAGGGTTGTCAACCTTGGATAAAGAATACAACTGCCCCCACCTGCGTGCGACGCGAGGCTAAGCGGGCGAAATACCTTGCCCTTGTCGTAGTGTGTCGGAAGTCGGTTTTTGAAAATACTTCTGTGATAGGTCGGTTTTTGAATTATTTTTAAAATTGTTTTTTTTTGGGGAAAAAATTGCCCTTTAAAGTATGGAAGAATATAGCATACATACATAGTCACTAATCCCAATGGAGATGAAGATGGGACCCGCGATTCCTCACAGTATGTTTCTTTATAACTTTGTTCACTTACTTTTACTTTGCATGGAATTATGACTGATGACCAAAACATAGCTCTCTATTTATAGGACATAGGAATTTGCATTAGCCTATGCAATGCAATGCCCCTATAAGTTTCATGCTAGCTAGCACTAGGATGTTGAAATTTCTGTTGCCGTCCCAAGCTCATGTTCATACTTACAACTGTGTAAACTATGATTTTTAAGTGCTTAAATAAATAAGAATGTATCCACTACTATCAAGTCATTATAGAAAGCACCTTCTTTTGCCATTACTGTTTAGTTTAAACAAGAATGTTGAATTTCAGTTCTCTCTCTAATGTGATTCATAGTGCCAGTATTTATTTGATTCGGTCATTTTTCAGAATGAATAAACCACTATCAAAATCTTAACGATCATGGGCTTGAAGCCAATTAACCCAAGTATTGGTTAACTATCATCATTATCTATCTGTGGAGAAGTTGAACTCAATAAAAGGGAACTGAATTCTCAATCTCCATCCATGGAGAAGAAACCCACTAGAGACCTCCCCAGTGGTGAAATTGTGATTGCAGCAGTCCACATGGCCAAATTCTCTCCTCTTGAGGTGCCCCATCAATATCAACTGAATTCTCAATCTCTATCCATAGAGAAGAAACCCACTAGAGACCTCCCCAGTTGTGAAATTGTGATTGCAGCAGTCCACATGGCTAAATTCTCTTCTCTTGAGGTGCCCCATCAAATATCATGGAGGCTCTCCTCAACAGTCAAACTTCTCACATGCAACACCGACACAAAACACACAGGTCATCTTCAAGATCCAAAACAAGCCACATTTTCACATGCATGTATGATGATGATTGATTTTGAGACCATATATATATAGCAAGCATTGAAATGAGACAGCACACCAGCTACACAAACGTAAAAAGAACCAAGAATGTGATTTGGAAGAAAATAGAGTCAACAACCACCATTCTCAAATGAGATCACCATCCATTCTGCAATTCCATCATTATTACTACTACTACTATTATTATTACTATTATTTCTCAACTTGTAAACACATATTGACACATTTCCATGACTCTGCTGGAGATGCAATCTCTCTCTCTCTCTACTCAACTCCCCCACTACTTGACACTCTTTATAGAGTCAAAGAGAACCATCCTAAATCCTAAAAGCTTTTTAACATATACTTTTTAGAGATATTGATCCATGTCTTCACTAGACTTCAACATCAAACCAAGAAACAAAAAACTCATCTTTCAAATTAAAAGGATAATATATCTAAATTTCCTCATTTCAATCTCTCTGTATCATCACCTCCTCTTCTGCTGCTGCTCCACCTCTCTGGATGACTGACATGTTTGACTAAAGTAACAACAGCCTCAAGAACCACTCACATTATTGAGCAGCTATTGGTGTTCTCATCACTGAAGAAATGTGTGCATGGCTCACTCTGTGGTGGCGGAGGGGCCATGTACATCGCTTGCGGTGGAGGCTGAGGGTACCCCATCATCGGTGGGTACATCTGGTCAGCCTGGCCATTCATCATCATCATCCTCTGCTGCTGCTGCCGCTGCAACATGGCCTGTATGTACTGCTGCTGCTGGTAAGGGTTGGCTGCGGCCAACTCCGGGGGCGGCGCCATCATCTGGCCCTGAAAGTACCCGGCCGGTGGCATGGCACCTGCCGGAAGGCCCTGGACCGCTGCCGGCATATTCCTCATTGGTGGTGGGCCCATCTCCACCCCTCTGAAATTTTGGGGCATCATCAAGTTGGGGTTGGGATTGGTATTGGTATGGTGGTTCATCGGATGGCCCATTCCCAAATCATTCTTCCCGCCACCACCACTGCCATTCTTGCTATTATTGTTTCCACCACTGCCATTAGGAGGGGCACTCTTGCCACCATTATTATTCTTAGCCCCTCCATTCTTGCCATCTTGGGGCCCACCACCACCGTTCTTACCACCATTGCCATTTTTACCACCACCGCCACCGCCTTTCTTGCCACCTCCATTGCCATTCTTATGATCATTGTTACCATTCATTCCTTTGTTATGCACCGGAATTTCAACCTTCTTCTCATTTCCACCATTGCCACCTCCGCCTCCGCCTCCGCCAGCCCCCTTCATCCCATTCCCGTTCATCATGCCGTTACCATTAATGGGCTTGGTCTTCAAGGTCTTGAAATCATCTTCAAAGGCCGCATCAAAGTCCTCCAAGTCGTCATCGTCGTCGTCATCATCATCATCGTAATCGTCATCATCATCATCGTAATCGCTCCCGTCGTCTTCAGGAGGCAGGTCGAACTTGACAGATTTGGGATCTTTCTGGAAAGGAAATTTCAAATCTTTCAAATGGGGGAGCTTCAAATCTTTGAATCCTTTCATCTGCTGCAGTTGTTGAAGCTGCTGCTGCTGCTGCTGTGGTGGGAGTGAAGGTGGCAGGACCTTCTGGTCTTTTCCTCCTCCACCACCACCTTCCTTTTGATTTTGGGGTTTGCCATTGTTGTTGTTGTTCTGTTGTTGGCCTTTTCCTCCATTGGCAGCTTGCTGCTGCTGTTGCTTTTGGACTTGAGGGTTGTTGTTGGGTCCTCCTCCTTTTGGAGCCAGGAGCTCTGCATGTTTGCCAGACTTGGCAAGCTTTTTGATGAGAGTAGCAGGATCCACATTGCCTGAAACAGTCACCCTCCCCTGTTCTGAATCTATTGTGGTTGTGTAAACCCCTGAAATAATCAACATTACCAAAAAGAAAGAAGAAAACGAAGGGGCAAAAAAAAAAAAAAAAACAGAGGGACAAACAACCAGTAGCAGAGATTTCATCAGAGTTTCATGTTGAACCGGAGAAGGCCCAAATTTTCTAAAACTTTAAGAAAAAGAAAAAACGAGGACAGCTATACCATCAATTTTCTGAAGCAGTTTCTTCACCTTCTGCTTGCATCCTTCACAGTGAATGTTCACTTTAAGGACACAGGTCTGCAAATGGGGCAAGAACAGCGAAAACCCAAAAGAAAAAACATGAGAAAAGGGCAAAATTGGAGCTTTTTATTTGGGAAAGACTTGATGAAGATCTTGAGTTTTGACGTAACATGCATGACAAATAAAATAGACTAGAGGAGGAGGAGATATGACAGAATGGAAAAGAAATCTTGACTTCTTCTTAAGATAAAAAACTAGTAACAACAAAACAGAGCAAAAGAGAAATTAGTTACCTGTATCTTGAGGAAATTGTTATCCTCTTTACTCATCCCTTCCACTGAGCTAAGAACAAGGATGTGATGAGACTGATGAATGAAAGAGCCAAACAAAGTGAAGAAGGAAGGAAGGAGAAGAACAAGAGAAAGAAACCAAGCAAAAACACCCAAAAGTAAAGTACTCTTCTGGCTTTTTTCTTTTTCTTTTGAGAGAGAGAGAGAGAGAGAGGCTCTAAGAGGAATGAAGAAGCAGGGGCATTCTGATAAAGAATGCTAAAGCTCTCCTCTCCCCTTTCTTTATTGGGTGAGCTGAAAGCTTTGGAGTGAGGAAGAAGAAGATGGGGGCAAAGAGAAACAGAGAAAGAAGATGGTTCTAAATGCAAGAAGCCACCTCTTACCTCCCCTCTCTTTAAGCACCTTCATTTGTGTCCTTTTGCTTCTTTTGCTACTTCACTCTCACAATTTCCCAATATTATAAACTAAATCCTGATATGAAAGTGCAATCGTTAGCACTCATGCCCCTTTAACAATTTGATTAGGCGTTTGGGTTGGGGTTACTTGCACTTTCCTTCATCAAAAGCAGGGTAATCTGCAAAGAAGACAACTACATGTTAATTTAGGTACATTTTACTTACAGTCTGGATTTGCTAAAGATTTACTGGATATGCAAATCCCAATTTTTAATCACACTGGAGTCCTTCATGAAAGGGGGATTTCGGGTGAACCTGTTATATTAAAGGTCACAAAAATCTCAATTATAATTTTTTTCATCTGAGCCTAATTTTTCTTAGCGGATGCTAGATTGCAGACGCGTGTTGATCAATATTTTAATCATGAAATGAACAAAAAGACTAAAATACCTTCGTTTTAACTTTTAATCTGGACCAAGACCGTAACTGAAAGCGTTACGCAACTGCGACTTCAACTTCGTGAGAACTGCGACTTCGACTGTGACTACAGATTATGCCCTCATGACAATGATCGCAGTCCTCATGATTGTGATTGTAGTCCTAATAATCACAGTTCTTATTACGAAGACCGTGATCATCTCTTTTCTCATTGTGTAACTATCCTCTAAAATCTTAGTGTGTGCACAAGAATTAACTTCTTTATAAGGCTGCGACTGTGGTCGCACTCATGCTTAAAATTTCAAAAAGTTTTCATTAATTATAATTACTGTGACCGTGATCACAATATTTTAATATATTTTTTAAAAGACTGCGATCTTAATCGCAATAAGTATACAAATGTGAAACTTTGCGCTTTCTATCAGGAGGGTGACCTGAATCACAATCATGAGTGAACTGAAACAGTTCTTATTATTTTTAAAGACTGCAATCATGATCTCAGTATGTTAAAAAAATAATTTGCTAAACATATTTATAACTGCGATCTTTGATCGCGTTTGTCAGGAAACACAATTTCATATGTTTATTATGATTGCGACCAGAGTCACATTACTATAACTAGATGTCTGTATTTTTTAGAAGAAAATCGAACATAGCCAAATACCCCTAATGAAATGGAAACAGTAATTGAAAATATATTTTGATGAAATTTAGAAGTATTGTGACCGTGATCATAGTTCTAGTAAACAATTATCAATATAACAGATATGTGAACACAATTAGCTGAGATTTCGTATAACTGCGATCGTAGTGGCAGTTCTCAAATTAACAAATAATTTTAGTTATAAAACTACGATTTTATTCCAGTCTTTGTTATATGAAGTGTTTGTTAATTTAAAAAGTTGCAGTCCAATTTTTAATTATAATTGTTGTTTTTTTAAAGCGGACATATCAAAATCAAACAAAATGAATCAAAATAATCATATGATACAATTAGTTTATCTAAAACCTAAAAAATGATCAACATAATCAAAATAAGATCTATATTAGTACATTTAAGAATTAATAAGAAAAAATAACATTAATTAATTTAAAACTTAACCTGATCTGACGCAATCTCCGTGGCGAAAGAAAGACAAGGGCAGTGAAATAAAAATCGATGAAGGCTGAGATGAATGATGAAGAAGGTCAGCTAAGAGAATAGATGAAAAAAACTAAATAAAAACTTAATCAATCAGATCTGAAGATTTGTAATTGAGATTTTCTCTAAATTAATTGAAAAATGGTAAATTGAGTTCCGTTCAAATCTCCAAATTTTGAAAATCGAGGGCATGGCTGATGTGAATTGAGATTGAAATGAAAAGAAATTGAAATTAAAATTTTCACTAAATTAATTATAAGGAGAATAGCCCAAAGCTAATTTCTGTTTATGAAAAACAGGAGTAATTTGTTAAAAAGACTTGGTATTAAATTGAGGTAATAATAAATAAGGAGATATGGGATTCAGTGGTGAGTTATTTATTTGTGAGCACTCAAAAACACTGAACACTCTCTCTCTCTCTCTCTCTGTGGCTCTGGATTTTTGCGTGGCACCGACAACAGAGAGAGAGAGAGAGAGAGAGAGAGAGAGAGAGTTGAGATAAGAGTAGTGGGGTCAGGTCACTCAGGGTGAGAATAATAAATGGGAGTAGCAGAGAAGAGTAATTGCAGGGAGCGGAAACGAGGGTTGTCAGAGTCAGAGGCTCCTCGCGCTGGATCCGGTAACCGCAATTATTGTCTCATCAATGCTGCTTGTTTTCTTTGTTGCCATCCATAATCCTCAAACACTCCTCTTCTTTCTCTTAATTTGCATTTTTGAACCCTCGTCACTCCAATCCTTCTCGATGTTCTTCTCATCATTGTTACTTACTCCTCCTAATTGTCAAGACTTAATAATAATCTTGGGACAAACAAACAGAGAGATTCTGACTTGTGACGAACCAAATCGACTTTGGACTGGGTCGAAGTTACATGGTCCCATGGAGGTCAGAATCACATTGGAAAAGTCTTCGTCAATTTGGCATGCGTTAGTTTTGATCATGACATTGTTATTAACTATAAAGTCATAATTTGATTACTCAGGGTCATGTCTAGATATTGTCTCGTTCTAGGATTCAAAGAGTCTACGAAGGTCACTGAAACAACTACTTTAGCTCAAGAAGCATTAACATTTCCTTCTTCTTTTTGAGATGAAAATTGCGAGCTCATTTCCTCTTATTATTATTTGTAAGACTGCGAACACTTTTGAGAAAGAAAAATCAGTGGTCCATGTGTGCAGGATGCAGATGAAAATTGAATGGTGAGCTAGATCCTTGATAGTTTTTGGGGTTGGGTCTACATCTCTGGATACAAGGACATGGTGGGCTAGGGAATTGATTTGACCTCACAAGGCCTGAACCCAATCAGAATCCGAGCAAGTACTTTGCATAATGCAAATTTATCATTACCATTGGTGAGCATAAAGTTGAGGAGCAGTAGGCAGTGGCTCAACAATTTGGGAAAACTACAACTCTCAATAATCATGTGCAATCCCATTGGTAATAATAGGCTGTGAAAAATTGTTTTCCAACTCTACTTGTTTGTTCCGCGTCAAATTATTATTATTATTATTTTTTCTGTACTACTGATATTGAAGTGACACGGACTCTATCTCTTTCTTTCTTGAGTATGAAAACGAGTACAAATAGATAGATCAGTAAGGAGCTGTTTGTTTCGTCATAAAAATCGTAAAAGTTCGTAATTCGTAAATGATTTACAACCCAACTACAACTACATCGTTTGTTTGGATCGTAATTTGTAAAAGACTTACGTAACTCAACTGCTACTCACCTGCAACTCAATTACCATTCACTTCAGCCCACTTATAATTAATTTTGTGGTCATACAAATTTGTGTTATTTTTTATGTTAATATTAATTTTTAGCATATTTAGTATTTATTTGCAATATAAAATTTTTTTAAATCACCAAATTGTATATTTTGTGGTCAACTTTTTCACTTACGACTTACACTTACACATTACGACAACCAAACACCGTAAAACACAATACATTTTTCCATTTATAACTTTATATTATCAACTAAACACTATAAAACTTACATACATGTAACTCATTTACAACTGTAAAAGATTTTATCAATTACAACTTACGAATTACGACCAATTACGATAACCAAAAAGACCCTAAGAATAGTTATAGATGATAGTAAAACACGAAGAATCTTCTTGCGTTTATTTGGAGAAGTTTTACATCATCACAGAGACGATGTCAGCTGGTTCCATATTTTCTCAAATCAAGCAAAACTCCGTTCCCTCTTTGGAAGTGGTACATATAGAGTGGTCCCAACCTTTGCCATGTGCGAGTGTCTTCTTAGTAAATTTGTGGAGTATTTTGGTTATGTGAGAACGTGTTGTTCTTTGGTTCATGCATAAAACCTTCAAGTTTATATTGATGATCATGCATGTATTTTTACTATTTTTGCCATTTTCCATTGAAGGTTCTCTCTCTCTCTCTCTCTCTCTCTCTCTCTCTCTCTCTCACACACACACACACACACACACACACACACACACCCCAAGCTTGAAGGCTACATGGACTGTAGTAGGTTTCATCCAGAGATGTGGTGTAAATATAATCTATATTCGTGTTTGACTAACAAATACGAGTATGATAAATACCATGCCGTTGCGTATATTTTTGCACTAACTCACCAACGTAAATGGGTGAAAGATTTCTCCTCTCCAGGAGAATGTAGGTTTTATCTGCATTGATTATTTGTTGAAAAAACAAGATTTTAAGTATTTTGAATAAGTGAGATCAAACGCTATTACCAGAGGCAGGTCACCCCTCTGTGCAGCATAACCTAATAATTATGTTATTGCCTTAAAACAGTCTTTTGCTTTCTAAAAATCGTGTCATCAGAAAGCAGGAACGTTATCAATTTGGTGGTGCGTGCAAGAACCACGCCTAAACTTTTTGTTCTGGTTTTTGATTATGTAATTTCATGAATCTACAGAATTCAAGGTTGAAGGTATATTCACTTCTTAGAAAGCTTTGGACCACACCCTCACGTATGTATTACTACGGGGTGGATTGATTTAACTCAAGTTGTCAATGGTTATACACTTTTTATACGTGTGTGACATGATTTGTAGGTTACTCGTTAGATTAGCATTACTCATAGGAGAAGTCAAACCGAGACAACCATTTCCCTTGATAATCCTGTTAACTCTATGGATAAAATTTTCAAACAGACGTGCTAACAAATCCTAGACATTTTTACAGGCTTATAGTTGTTGGGTTTAAACCAGAATTATGAACATTAAACAAACATCAATTCGAATTGCTTCTTTTTGCTCTCTTAGAATTATCAGTTACTGATGCAAGTGTTAGTTGTGATGCTAATATATTAAATTTGTCATGATGGTAATAACTTGTTTGTCAGGAATCCATGATGATGAAACGCACACACAAGGAAAGAAGAGAGGAGAAGACGACGTTGGCACATTAATATTAATATGGTCCTCCATCAAATTTCATCCCTCAGAGCATGGTCCAGTTGAGCATCACATTGATATCTTGTTCATTGTTAGACTTGTTAGATGCTTCTTCATCAACGCCCCCCCTCTCCCTCTTTAAAAAAAAAAAAAAAATCCAAAGTCATGCTCTTTCAAATTAAATTGCTAGCTGGATCTGATATAGGTACATACATACATGAATGAATGAGTTTGTGATGGTGGGCCAAAGACAGACAGAGAGAGCAGTTGGCCTCAGTCCCCACTGACTCAAATCAGTTTTAATTTGTGATGGAAGGACCCCAAACCCCACAAGAATTATAGCCATCATTATTCAAGCTGGGCTAGCTGAAGATCCTGTTGTTATTATTTATTATGATTCATTTTAGAGAGAGAGAGAGAGAGTACCTGGTGGGTTTTTTTTTTTCCTTCTTTTTTCTCTTTTCCTGCAGTGTTGATCATATCTTGGTGTGTATGTTACATGGGGTCAAAGCCCAAGCAATGCATTATTAGTATTATTTGCAGCAACAACACTAACAGAGAATCTCTGACACCATTGTTGACTCGAATCCTAATTACACACTGCACTGCAGCTAACATCATCACCACCATTGTCCTCTTCTTCTGCTTGGGGCTCTCTCTTTCTTTGTTCTCTTGCTCTTGTTTGCTTCTTTATTTTGCTTGCATTTTCAAATTCTACTGGAGGATGCCCGACAAAGTTTGTTATCGGTACAAGCCCGGTTGAGTCATTTATCAACAAGAAGGTGCTAGCGTGTCATCATGGTGAGGAGAGGAATGTGAGATTTTTAGAATGATATGATGGTGTTTATGCTCTTGTGGTGGATAAAAACCCAGCTTACTATAGATTGAACCCACTACAAGCGATTTGGGTGCTTCCACAGGTGATACCTGTCAGAGTACACAGGAAAAGATAATTTTCGGGTTATGAGCACTGGTGTGATGCCGGCCTAAAACACTTGAGCGTGAGAATCAGAAAACGGAATGAAAAGAAGGACCGACACAGGATAATTTCCGGTATAGTGGATAGAGGTACCGAACAGAGGACAACTGCAGGAGTGATAGGAAGGATCACGCAGAGAGTAACTACGGGTATATTGGTATGGTGTGCGCGCGCTTTGAGGATTAAGGAAGCGATCCCTTTCTCCTAGGAGAAGGATTATATAAACCTGACATAGATGCCGGTGTGGAGGCGAAATTGACAGACTGTTGTAATTGCACGGCCAACATGTGCTGAATTGGTTATAACGGCCGTGATTTCTGGCGCTGGTTGGTGGGATTACATGTCGAGGAATCTGTCACTGTTCATAACTCTGGCGCTGAAAAGGACATTACACGTTATGAACGTGGGGGTTGGAGCTGCATGCTATCGGTGGAGATCAAGGATGATCTCTTGTTAGAGGTTCAGCTTTAGAGTTGGAATCTTTGGGACGGCGAAGACATCGGAGTGGTAAAGAGCTCGGAGAGGTAGAGGCCTCGGAATGGTGGAATGCGGCTCTAGATTGAGGACGTCTTCGGGAGGAGGGCAGCTCCAGGATGGCCAGGAGTGGAGGAGGCTTCAGAATGGACTTTGAGAGTTGCGAATTTCTCGGGGGAAGCACTTGGTCATCCTGATGCGGATCAAATTTTGACCAATACAGATGCCCCCCCTTTTCCACTTGCCAGAATCTGCGAAAGAAAAGTCGACGAAGCGAAGATACTCGGGTGGGTTGTCAATGTCTTAAAATACATCATGACGCTTGTTGCGACACTTTAAACGGTCGCGAGAGGCGGTGGGCAATTGGGCTGAGAATGGAGCAACAACGGTGAAGCGTTCGGGGATCGATTGTCACCACTGTGGCCAATACGGCCACTGGAACGCGACCTGCACAAATGAGATCCTCTGTTTCGTCTGCCGACGATCAGGTCACATGGCTAGGGGTTGCCCTGGGTGGGTGGAGGTTAGAGGGAAGTCGACGCCAAAGAGGTCTATGGCGTCAGGGGGCCTTCGCTACTCCTATGCTGAAGTGGCTTTGGGGGGCTTGCATTACGCATCCTGCGCAAGACTGCAGTCGACTGGAGACGGTGGTGAGGCAGAGAAGGATATGATGGTGTGAGTATCTCTAAGCAGAGAGTTTATTGTCGGCCTCGTCGCCGACAAGAGGATGGTCCTTTGCTTTTCAGATGGAATCTAAGGAGGACATAGGAGTCGATATCAGTCCCAGAGTTAGAGAGGGAGATAGAGCTTCATCGGGATCCTTTGAATTTGCAGTGCTCGGGGGATCTTCTCCAACGGTGGGCAAGCATCTGGGTCATAAAGGGAATGAATTTCAAGCCGCCGCGCCGCTAAGAGGGAGATATCAACCGATGCAGGGGGACGACGTGCAAAACCACCGATCTATCTCTACTGCTTCAGTTACGTGTACAGTACAAGCTCAGAGCGTGAATCGTACATAGTCGGCGATGGCATTGATTGATGCAATCACAAAAGCGGTAGGGATCCAGTTATCAAGAACGACGGGGGAGCCACCTCCAAGCCAACATCAGCCATTCGACAAGAGGGGGAGGAGGATTCATGTGATAGAAGCCGCCAATTCATGTGGATTGTGTGCTTCGGACGAGGAGCTGATCGTTGCACAGCCGGGCAATAGTACGAACGACATCAACGACGTGGACGGTGGATGATAAGATTGAGGGCTTTCAAATTTGAATTCAAATATGAATTCGCTTAACAGGGTTGAGGGACCTGCGGGTCTCGGGTCTGCTCCGAGACCCGATAAGCAATCAGCCGTTGCTTAGGGTTATAGATCCGAGGAGGACCCGGATCCGCTAGTGGGGAGGCTTCTGGGTCGGATTTTAGGTGGCCATTTTTGTATGGAGGGTCGCTGGTTTAGTGATGGCTGATTTTGGGCCGAATTGTTAGGACCAAGACCATATCCTTAGGCCACAAAGTGATGTGGGGTGGGGGCTACTGAAAAGAAAAAGGGTGCTTTTGCCCCGGGTTACCATGGACCGCTTGGTGGGCCTTGTGGTGGTTTAGGGGATTTGAGGGGGATCCAAATGGGGTTGGACTGGTAACCATGAGACACGGGGAAAGACCTTTAGAGGGATATTGTATGTTCTAAGGGGAAGCCTAGCATGATCTTTAACAGGCCTAGCCGAGAACCTTTCATTGGTGATAAATTCATCTTTAAAGTGGTGCAGCAGGGGATACAAGAGTTGTTTAAAGATGAATTCGAGAATTTTCATGGAAATGTTCCCATCATACAGTCAGAATAAGACGAAGAAAAAGAAGGGGAATCGGTGCCGGAGATCCTGTAAGGAGAGAGATTCTGTTCTCGACTGGATGGATTATGAGGGAAGGAGGAGTTTTGACGTCAGCGATAGAAGAGCTTCTTTTGATAGTGCAGGAGGAGGATGAGAGCACCAAGAAGTTTGCAGGTATGGAGCAACGACAACAATGGTTGGTTCAACGGAGCTAGGAGTTTTACTTGTACCATTCTACCTTTGGTTTCTCTAAGTACCTGTGTGTGCACAATTTAATGTATTGTTGGGGGACAAAAGGTTATTGTACGTGTTTGTGAGTGTTTTCATTAATTTATTGTTAATGAGGGGGTGTTTGGTTGCAAGGAAGTGAGCGGAAGCAAGGAAATAGGGAAGTATAATTGCTCAGTTCCCTATCTATCCAAACACCAGAAAAGGAAAATAAGAAAACCCCTTTTCCTTTTCTCTTTTCTCTTTTACACAACCATTTCCTCACTTTCAGAGTGCTACAATTAATTTTGTGATCATGTAAATCTCATTTGTAATAAGTTGTAGCACAAAACAGTTAATTTTTTGATCATGTAGATCTCACTTGCATTCTAATTACAGTTCATATTTTATTTTTCTTAATTAATTTTTATTTTAATATTATTTTGCGGTCAACTTTGTGGTTAACTTTTCCACTTCCACATTACCATCCAAACACAGGAAAAGACATAACATTTTTCAAACCACACTTCTTAATAACATCCAAATACCGGAAAACTTACTAACAAATTCTCAAGTTCCAAAGGGACCTATTGTCACTTCCTCACTTTCACCCTTAACCAAACAGGCCTTGAAACACGGGGATCATTTTGGTCTACAGTTTCTCCTTTTAAAAAAAAAAAAAAGAAAAAGAAAGAAAGAAAAAAAAAAAAATCCAAGTCAGTCTTGCCCTTGCTGCCATAGTATTGCTGGTGTTGCTTCCTACGAACCGAATGGGTGGGATGGTTGGGAGGTAGACAGACAACCATGCGATTCATGCTTTCGCCCAAATGGGTCTGCAAAATCAGTTGCACGGACAAAAGTAATGAGAAAGGAGGTCATACCCATCAAGATAAATATGCTGTATCATTTATTATTTTTATTATTGTTTATTTTTTGAATTTACTTCTTATACATCAGACTCTGATTTGATCGTCAGAGTCAGAGAAGATTTGTTCGGAGTCTAAACATTGGAGAATTGATATTAAGGTCCCGACCACACTTTAAAGCAGTGGAGAAATCCTTTTCAGCATAAGTGCCTCTTCATTTGTCATATCTACCAAAATGAAGTGTATTCATTAGATATTCCAATGTCAAATACAATTTGTTGTAGACGAACTCTTTTAGTTTACCCTTAAATCAAGGCCAATCTCTAAATTTATTAGCAAATCATATAATTTTAAGGGGAAAAAATGAAAAAGAAAAAGAAAAGGGCCGAGCCCAAGTCCATGGGCCTGCTTTTCGTGTCCACCAATCTTCTATATTATTCAAACTTCCCAAACAGCCCAGCCCACGTCGGCGGCTGCCTCTTCATTTTTGTTCCATAAAAAAATAAATTCCTCTTTGTTGCTGAACTGAAAAGCCCACCTGCTTCATTTTAATTTTTTCATCTCTCTCTCTGAGTCTGAAGTCCCAAATGGCGAAAACATCAGTGAAGTATGCTGTAGAGAGTAACTAAAAACTCTCTCTCTCTCTCTCTCTCTCTCTCTCTCTCTCTCTATCTAACTAAACTCTCTCCTCTGCTGCCTGCCCTTTTTGCTGTAGATTGATGCATTTAAGGGCAACCCAGCAGCCGTATGCTTGTTGGAGAAAGAGGATAGGATCCGAGTCAACAACGATGAGTGGATGCAGTCGGTCGCCACGGAATTCAACGTCTCCGACACCGCCTTCTTGACTCCAAACCCCCCGCCTGATTCCACCCATGACAACCCCAACCCAAGGTTCAACCTCCGCTGGTTCACTCCCTCTGCCGCCGAGGTTAGTCCCAACTTTTTCACCCCGCCACCCATTATAAGAAGCAAAATCCCGAGTTGTTATATAACTTAATTCTTTAGAATACTGATTTCATGAATTGTGCATTTATAGGTTGAACTTTGTGGGCATGCGACCCTAGCTGCTGCACATTTCCTTCTCACATCTGGCATGGTGAGAGCTGATATGATTGAGTTCGTAACAAAGTCTGGAATCTTGACTGCCAAGAAGATCATTGATGGGTTGAATTCTTGTAGCAATGGTGCACATGAATTCTTCTCAATCGAGTTGGATTTCCCTGTGATCACAGTTTCTGAATGCGATCCCAAAGAAATCCCACCGATTCCTACTACTTTAAATGGTTTATCCATGATCAATGTGCAGAAAACTACAATGGGTGGAGACCTTATTGTAAGTTAAATAATTTAAGGTTGATGTTTTCCTGCTTCTGCTTGAAGCTCTAAGATATGAGAAATACTCTTTAATTTTTAATGTTACGATCCATAAGCCAACACTATTATTTTACATACATGTGTAGGTTGAACTGTCATGTGGGGAGGATGTCGCCGGCATTCAACGCAATTTTGAGGAGATACGAAAATGTGGTGGAAGGGGGCTTTTATTATAACAGGACTGCTCCTCCTGGTTCTGGATTTGATTTCTTCTCTCGTTACTTCTGTCCAAAGTTAGGAGTAAATGAGGTATGGTGTCTCTAATTCGAGAGAGAGAGCGCCATGGTATCAAATATCACCCATGTTGTATGTCTTTACGAGTTTTGCTACATTATGTATGTGAGAGAGAGAGAGAGAGAGAGAGAGGAGAGAGAGAGAGAGTTCTGAGTATAACATAGATGTGCCATGCTATCAACTATCTCCCATGTTGTATGTCTTTACGAGTTTTGCTACATTATATATGCATGGTACCATGGATTTGTGTTGGTTTTGTGCTCTAGTCTTCCATCCTGAACAATCATTTCTGTTCGGGACAAACCACTGATATTCTCTAATGCCCTGAACTTAGCTATGTGTTCCTATCTTTCCCCAATTCTTTTTTAACAAATGGAATTTTTTATGTTAACATGTACTCTTAATTTGCTGCTGACAACAGCCCATCATATGCTCGTATATAATGCTTGGCTTATGTTCTCATTAAATTTAGCAAATAATCATTCTTCTTGCCTAGTCTGTACTACACTTTCATGTTATTGAAGTTTGCTCTGGTTCTCTTCATGTTCTCTCTCTGCGGCCATGACGTCTAGGTTGACCAACTACTGCCATGTTCAAGTAATGAGACAATTGATGTAGAAAGGCAGAAACACTGATTAAGGCTTCTCAAAGGCCCAGGTAGAAGCTCCGGTCGACCGGGCAAAACAGTCAAAGAGCCGCTGAGGAATAGAGAGGAACACTCAGTTGGTCGGTCGACTGGAGAAGAGAAGTCAGAACAAGTTCCCCGGTCGACCGCCCGGTCGATCGGCTATTGTGCAGACCAGAAACAGAGAGCACAACTTTCTCACCGGTCGACCGCCCGATCGACCGGCATTGAAGGAAAGATCTAACGGTCAACCGCCCGGTCGACCGCCACAAACTCGAGACCAAGGACTTTATAGTTGGTCAGTCGAGATCGACCAACTTACGTGTATCGGTCATATCTGAACCCATTTAGGATTCTGTTTAGTTTTTATTAGTTCCTGTTTCTTATTAGTTTCTATTTCTTATTTTGAAATTTCTTTATTTTGAATTTAATTTTTATAGATAGAATATGATTGTTTGTAAGCCTATATAGAGGCCTTTTCTATTCTCTATTTTGGCATCGAATTTTGATAAATATATTTTGAGTTTTTCTCATATTTGATCGTGGATTCGAGTTGTTCTTTTGGCTTGTGGATTCGGCTCGTTTTAGCTTGTGGATTCGAGTTGTTACCCCTACTTGGAGATTTTTTTCAGGGTTCGTCAGTGCTAGAACGAGATCTAGCCTGACTTGTTCGTCTTCCCCGCTCCCCCTTCCCGTGTCAAGTGATATCAGAGTTTTGGCAAACGCTCCGACGATGGTCGGAGACGACGACGAGCAGTTCAGCCTCTCCACGAGAGCAGGCGCGATTGAAGAGAGACTTGTGTTGGCCCAAAGGCCCATCGCTTTAATTTTGATGATGATTAACTCATGTAGTTATAGTACTAATGATCTTATGTTTATATAGTTTCAGATTTACTGTCAAGATCTTAGTCGGTGTTTAGCTTCAACAAAAGATTCAAAGTCAAGTTTTGAAGTTAGCATGTGTTGATTCAAGAGCGCGCATCAAGATTGCATCAAGTAGTCAAGAAGAGTAGCTCATTGGATCAATATTTGGACCAAGTGAAAATGAAGAAGAAGATTTTCAAAAGAAGATTTTCGAGAAGACTTGTGTCATGTTTGTAAGTGTTAAGATTTATTTTTACATAAAATGTAAATGATAGATTAGTTGTGATTTGCTTAAGCTCATACACACACAAAATTTATATGTGTTTTCATAAAACAGTTTTGATTTTAGAAAATATCACTTTAGTTTTTGAGCTTCAAAGTATACATCCTTGTGTTCATGATTAGAGTTCATCAAAATAAGTTTATATGATTTATATGTGTTTGGATTTCATCCATATATATTGTTGGTTCAAATGTCTAGAAAAACTTATTTGATGTTTCTATATCATCTGTTTTGAGTTTTGTATTTATCAAAACTTATTTTAGAGATTATTGTCAAAAACATAAATATTTCATCTTATATGTGTATTGGATCATATCCACAGACTAAGCTTCAAAAGTGTTTAAAATATCTTGTTTTTGTATTTGAAGAAGTTTTGAAAAAAATTATTTTTCAAATTGAAGATTGATTTTGAAAAATACAGATTTTTGTTTGAGGCAAAATTCTATATCACAAAAATGGTTCAAAAAGTCTGTAATATGTGTTAATTTTTGATTACACATATTTGTATTTCAAAGTATTTTAATGAACTTATTTTTGTTGATTTTATGTGATTTTATTGAAGTTAAAAAGACCAAGTTTTAATCCCAAAAATGTCAGACCTGGCCTTCTGCCGGTCGACCGACTTCTGTCGACCGATGCAGAAGTCGGTCGACCGGGCGGTCGACCGATGTGCACAAAAACGTGCACAGCCATTTGGCTAGTGGGCCGGTCGACCGAGCGGTCGACCGTCTAGAGAACTTTGCTCTCTGGATCTGGCTCCGGTCGACCAGCAAGCCCCAACAGTCAAAAATATGACCGTTGGCCGGTCGAACGGTCGGTCGACAGCAGAATCTTCTGCTGAGTAGGCTGCCAACGACTATATTTGAGAGGCTATAAATAAGCCATCTCTTGGGGCTGTTTTCAAAAAGATTTTGAGAGGGTTTCAAAGCCAGTTTTTCCCATCTCTCTTAGAGGTTTTCTTCACTTGTTCTAGGGTTAATACTTTCATATCAAAAGGAGAGTTTTCAAGAGTGTTTTTCAAAAGAGATTTCTTAAGGTTTCCTCCACTACTCTATCTAGTTTTTCTCACACATGCTTGAGCTTTCTATTGCTATAAAAATTTGTTGTGAAAGTGTTTTTAGGTGATCAAAGTGTTGAGATCACCAAGTGTTCATCTTTGTATTTGATGAGGTGAACTTGCGGGTTCGTGTTGTGACGAGTTCTTTTGGGAGCTCGGTGTAGATATGCGGCCTCGGTAAGCTAGTGTGCTTGCGTGTGTTGTTCTTGTGAGAACAAGAGAGGGACTTACGGGTCCAAGAGTTCTAGTGTGAACTCGTTGTAGGTGTTGTGGCACCGAGTGATCTTGCGAGATCGATTTTAGTGGAAATCTTTCATAGTGTTAAAGGCGAGGACGTAGCGCAAGGGTGCTCGAACCGCGAAACAATTCTTCCGTCTTTACGACTGCTCATCTCTCTCTCACTTGTGTTTATATATCTTACTTGCTTATATTGTTTATCTTCTTATATACTTGATATATCTTGTGCTCTATTTATATATGCTTGAGATTGTTTGCTCACACTTGTATTCAACCAAGAGAGCCATAGTGTCACCTCAACTCTTAATCTAGAGGAATCTTGAGGAGATAGTATAGAGCCCTTCACCGAAAATTCGGTTACACTCTTGTGTTATACCTTGTGTTTTAGTTTAATAACTTTAGTTTGCATAAATAGTTTTTAATTCTGCATCATTTATCATTAGATTAGCTTATACATCTATTCACCCCCTCTTGGTGTATTTTCAACTTGGTGCTCTTGAGTCAACCATAGACACTCTGATCCAAGAAATTAAGAGGCTATCTCTCAAATTCGATGATTGAGGCCTTGCCAACCATGGTTCACAGTCGCGATCTCGGCCGTCGACTCGGCGGGCACTGAGACGGATCGGTCTCGGCGACTCAGATTGGTATCGGGCGATACGCGTAAAACGCTACATATAAAACTAAAAAATTCTGAAAAAATCACGATAAATCTTAAAAAAAATGTAGATATCCACGTTCATGTATCACATGTCCAAAATATATCACCTAGCACACTAAACATAAAGCGAAAGTATAAATACACGCGTCGTCGGTATAAGCATATTAAGATACATGCACAATATAGTAAATTACACATTCTTAAATACATGCTAATGTAGTTATTTTCACATTGAATTGCGATGAGGCATAAAATCATCTTCATAGTGTCAAGTCGACTGAGTGAAGTCCGATTCTCGATCGAGTCAGCCTCCTCTGAGTTGAGTCGACCGACTCGTGACTCGGACTCGTCTCGGAGTGGGCTGAGACGGATACGACTCAGCTGACTCGTCTCCGACTTGGCCGAGTCTTTGAACCGTGTTGCCAACGGTGCGTACCGAAGCGGGCGTGAACATTCATCGAACAGTCTTCCTCCACCACCTCTACCACTATTAGGTAATCCTCGTCCATAACCTCTACCATAATAATTTTTCCTCCAACGACCACCACCACGACAACATCCACGCCAAACCATCACCATACCAAGATGTCCCTAACAGAATCTTCCGTACGAAGCTCCTTCTGACGTGGAGTTTCACAACCCCTTCTATCCAGAAGAAGACTCTGAAAACGAGGCTTATGATGGGAGAATGGCCTACGGGAAAGGCCTGCGACAGATGGCCAATCCAAATCTCAACAGGAGAGGAGGATTTCTTTTTCCCAACTCAGGTAGGAGAAGAGGAGAGCCAAGTCCAAACGAGTACTGGACGAAGATTGAGATTCCTTTTTCTGTGAGAACCTTGACATCGAATTCTTCTTGGACTGGGTTTATGAAGTTTAAAAGTTCTTTGACATGGCTTACGTCGCCGAGGAAAAGCATGTCAAATTCATGGCTATAAACTCAAAGGAGGAGCGCCAGAATGGTGGGACCAGTTGCAAATGAAAAGAAGGCGCCAAGACAAACTACTGATGATGATATAGAGGCACATGAAGCAACTCCTATAAGGTAGGTTCCTTCCACCCGACTATAAATAAATCCTCTACAATCAATTTGAGCAATGCAGATAAGGCACAAGAACTGTTGCGACGTACATGGAAGAGTTCCACCGCCTCTCGTCACGATGCGACTTATCCCTGACAGAGGAGCAACAGACTTCAAAGTATATTAACAGGTTAAAATACTCCATCCAGGAATGTGTGGCCAACCAAGACGTGTTTTCTGTCGATGAGGCACATAATAAAGCCATAAAGATTGAGAGGCTACAAAGCAGAGTTCTATTTTTTAAGCGTCAATTGCCCATCAAAGAGCCCGTAGAAGGCAACGGAGTTCATCCGAGTTCCACGATGGTTGGTCAACTACTAGTACAACAGATGACCAAAGCTTCTACGTCGACATCAACAACAACCTCTGTAGTCGTCAAGAGCAAAGACAATCCTTACTCTAAGCCTGAAATTTGTAAGTGTTATAGATGTGACAAATCTGTACACAAGTTCAATAAGTACTCGAAGAGAAGATAAGTCAAAATGGCAGACTATGAAGAAGACGATGTGCTAATTGAGATAGAGCCGGAGGATTCTGACTTCGTTGAAGAACATGGAGATCCCGTCACTTGTGTCATTTAGAAAGTGCTTTGCAATAAGAAGATTCCCGACACCACATAACGGCACCAAATTTTCTATTCAAGGTGTTCGGTCAAAGAAACGGTCTGCAAGCTTATCATTGACAATGGGAGCTGCGAGAATATCGTGTCAAAGGCGCTCGTAGATAATCTGAAACTCGATACGGAGCCGCATCCTTATCCCTACGACATTGGGTGGATCAAGTAAGGCCCACGAATCAAGATAACGGATCTGTGTCAAGTTCTTATTTCCATTGGTAAACGCTACCAAGATTCTGTTACTTTTGATGTCGTCGATATGGATAAGTGTCATATTCTTTTGGGAAGACTGTGGCAGAATGACGTTGATGCTACCCATAAGGGGAAGAGATAACATATTTGTGTTTACTTGGAAGGGCAAGGTAGTTGCCATGAGACCGATTCCACCGCCTCTAAAGTCTACGAAGAAGGTGTCCTTACTTATATCCATATGCCATCAGCTTAATAGGAATTTGGGGGCGAGTTCTTGAAGAGGGAGGAACTGATGCAGGAAGGCAGAAAACACAGATCAAGGTTCATCAAAGGCCCAGGTAGAAGCCCCAGTCGACTGCACGGTCGACCAGGCAAAACAGTCAAAGAGTCGCTGAGGAACAAAAAGGAACACCCAATTGGTCGGTTGACCTCTCGGTCGATCAACCCAAAGAAGAGAAGTCAGAACAAGTTCCCCGGTTGATTGCCCGGTAAACCGACTATTGTGCAGACCAAAAACAGAGAGCACAACTCTCTCGTCGGTCGACCGCCAGGGTGACCGGCATTGAAGGAAAGATCTAACGGTGACCGCCTGGTCGACCGTCACAAATCCAAGACCAAGGACTTTACAGTCGGTCGACCGCCTAGTCAACCGACCTGTGTTTATCGGCCATATATGAACCTGTTTAGGATTCTATTTAGTTCCAATTGATTTAGGATTCTATTTAGTTCCAATTGATTTTTGTTTCTTTATTTTGAATTTAATTTTCATGGATAGCCTAGGACTTTTTGTAAGTCTATAATAGGACTATATTCTCTATTTTGGCATTGAATTTTGATCAATATATTTTGAGTTTTCCTCATATTTGCTCGTGAATTCGAGTTGTTCTTTTGGCTTGTGGATTCAGATCGTTTTTGCTCGTGGATTCGAGCAGTTATCTTTACCTGGAGATTTCTTCAGGGTTCGTCAGCGTTAGAATGAGATCTAGCCTGAGTCGTTTGTCTTCGCCGCTTCCCTTCCCGCGTCAACGAATTATCCTTCACCTCTTGGCTTTTGAGTAAAATCCCTTGGGAATTAATGATTAGATTGCTTAACATACTGGAGCACTAGCAAATATCCTAATATAGTTACTATACATTGGAATAACAGCAAAGCTGCTGTGTCTGTCCTACAAACATTTCCATTTGCTCTCCATGTTTCTGCATAAAGAAAGTAGCATATTATCTCAATCTCACATGTATTAGATATGTACATTCCAAGGCATGTTATGAAAATCCTTTATCCGTAGGCAGGGCGTACAGGTTAATGTTTTATGCTATTATTACTTGATTGGATGAGGCATATGGGGACTTGGATATGGAAATATATCAGCTTAAACTAGCTAAAGTGGAACATGTAGGTACAATTTCAATATTTTTCTGTTTTCAGGATCCTGTTTGTGGGAGGGCACATTGTGCCTTGGCACCTTACTGGAGTAAGAAGTTGGGGAAGGACAGTCTTATCGCGTACATGGTGTAGTTTGTCTCAAATTCTTCAGTTTATCTTTAACATTTCCTTTGAAGTACTACTACTAGTTAGCTATAATGATGAGATGCGAGAACATTAATCACCTGCTTATAGTTCTTCTTAAAATCTCATCGAGATTTAACCCGATGTATATAACTCTGTAACAGGCTCCTCCAAGGGGTGGGAGATTGGACCTGCAATTAGATGAGGAAACACAGCGAGTGCGTGCGTGTTAAGGGAGAAGCTGTCACCATTATGGTTGGTACTTTGTTGGACTAATTGCCTAATTTGTTCTCGACTCTTACAATTAAGAGGTGATTCATGTCACAGTAATTCCTTGTGCTTGTAATCTGGTTATTCAGTGGATACTTGCTGAAATATGGTACAATAAGTTTATCATGTACCCAATGCTAAATTACTTGAATTTATCAGTGGTCTGCTGTAGAAGATGGTGATTTTATTTTCTTCAAAGAAAGCAATTTTCAAAGTTCTCCAGTCTCTCATTTTGAAATGAGATTTAACTCTGTGATTCGTACTTTTACTCGAGTCTTTGATGCTCAAAGATTTATCTGTTCTACTCATTTCTATCTCATTGCATCAAGAGTGTTGCGCCGGGCACCATTTTATGAGGGCCGTGTCATTTATTGCAATCTGCAGTTGATACGCATGCATGGATAGCGTCCGACTATTTGTAAGTCATGTTTACAGATTTTATTGTACAGTTTCAAAGGGTTATCTGTGTGATGGTTTGTAGTTGTTGTGAGCTGAAGGGAGAAGAAAGAATTCAAGTATCCACACATCAAAATGGGGCGTTCGCTGCGCCAGGTGCCAGCAATCCAGATTTGGACTCACTTTTGTTACAGCAATTACTGCTGCTATTCCCCCCGCGGCCCTTTTCCTTCACTTTTCTAAGGTTGCTACCTTTTATATCCCAAGATTTTTTTTTTTTTTTTTTTTTTTTTTTTTTTTTTTTTTTTTTTTGAGAAGTTACGACTCTGACCAGAATTTCAATATGTAACAATGCCAGTGGCATAACAACTATTTCTTTCTTTAGGTAAATCATCATACTCAGTTTACAAACATATATTCTCTTGTGAATTTGAAAACATAAACTCTTAAAATGTCTCTTACTTATTGAGCGTGCAAGCTCCCTCTATATATTTCATGTTTCTTTTAGTGTAGTATAGCCGAAGGATTTTCTAGATGCAGCGAATAGAACTGAGCACTCATAGGAGCTCATTTTGGGTTTGTTGGAAGACTCATTTTAAAAATTTTATATATGTATATGTATGTATATATATATATAGATTGTTAAATTAATGGAGTAAGATAAATTAAAAAAGTCATATAGTATTTCTTAGAAATAAATAATTTGAAGCGCGTGCACATTTATGTTTCTTTTCTCTGGCCCACCTCCTATTATTCCTCATCAATTAATATTTTGATAATTAGCTATTTTATATTTTTATTTTAACTTTTATTATTCTATATACTTGGAAAACACCTCAACTATTAGTTTATGTTGCCTGCCTTGCATATAAATTAGATATTGGTGATTACATGTACATTAGAAACATGAGACTAAATAGTATATATCCGTAATTAACACTAGTATTCAAGTATGCATATGATCCTTTTATTTCCTCACACTCTTTAAAAACTTGCTATTTTCCTTTTAATATTCTCTCTCTCTCTCTCTCTCTCTGCTACTAACAATTTCAGGGTAGTTTATTTCAAAAAAACAATTCCAGGGTAGTTTGGTCATTTTAACTGCTCTGCTGGATGGCACTGCTGCTATAATTGCCGTACAGCGTGAAGAATGCCAGAAGCCTGGCGAACCAGCAAAGCTTCCTCCTCTCAAATTCTCCAAAATTAAAATCAACCAAAGGTAAAAATTAATAATAAAAACGAAACCCTAGCAAAATTTTCTATCATGAACATTGAACACCTCAGATATTTTCACTTATTATTGATTAACTTTTTCTTTCTCTCCTTTTGTTATCATCTGTGCCTTAAGGTTTTAAAACTCTATTTTTTTTTACTGATTATTGTGGAAAGGGTTGCTTAATATACAATATCCTGCTTTGCTTCATGATACCCATCGACCCATTTTTTATTTCATTCTCAATAGAGATTTTTGATGTGAAATTTTAGTTTCCAACCGTGCAGTGGATTGCATTTTTGTTTATATTACTATATTTGTGTCCTAATGTAAATGTATGCTGAATTTGTTCTCTCATGAGGAATTGAATGCAATATTACTGGTTTCCTTTGTGAATCAATAAGTTCTGTAAAAAAGAGTGCAGGTGAGATTTACTCCTTGCACGAAGATAAAATTGTGCTGTATATATGTTTTTATTTTTAATGATTAATGTATGCTATGTTGTATACCTCAAAAAAGAAATAAAAGTGTGCCATGTTGTATATATGTGGATTGCCTGTGTATTAACATCTATAATGCTCAGTCCATAATATCCATACTGTAAGAAATTGCTTTAGTGTACATGTGGAATTTCTGCTTTCCGCTGTGGATCACGAATATTTAAATAAATAAAAGGGTAGCTGGTTTTTTGCACAATGAAATTATGATTGATTGAATACCTCACTAATTTCCAGATATTATATGCAAAAACTAGTATATGTATCATATTATTCATGATTTCCGAAAAAAATTGTTGCCAGCATGACAATAAATATTCATTAACGTGGGTTTTGTCAATGTAGATCTTTAATTTGATACGGATTTGGCCTTTTATATAGGTTAATGGTAAAAAAGGGCTAAGAAACTTACGATATATTGTAGGTTGAGAAGATTTTTTTTTTTTTTTTTGAAAATTTATGGTTGAGAAGAATAGTGATAGGCATCTTTGTAGTTCTTTAATTTAAATCCAGATTCTTAGTCTATTTACTAGTTATATCATACAAGTGTGCTGATCCCTCTTTCGACTAGCTCATACTATGAACATATTGTTAATGGGATTGTTTACCAGAGAACCTGATAATTTATCTGATTTCAATTAGATTTACAGTTTTCTTTTTGAGTTTTGAGGAAAATTTCTTAATGTAAAGTTTTGCATCCAGACTCCTTGACATGGGAGGAGGAAACGTGTTGCGGTACCTAGGCTCTCCAAAAGGTTCAATGTGGGGATGAGCAGTATGGAACCATTGCAAGAGCAAGTGAGGGATGCATCACTAAATTTAAATGTAGAATCATACCGAGGGAAAGAAAAGTCTCCAATTGCTCGACATGATTTATCCCCTCAGACTCATTATCAGCATCAACTTAATCTGCATTCAACAAAATTACTCAACCCAAGGCCACTCTGTGTTATTCCTCTCGGAAAAATACCGGAGGGATTATTTTTACCAGTAAATAGATGTTATCCTGGAAAAGAGAGCTCTTATACCCAATCAGATGTTGGAAATGGATGTCCAGAATTGTTCTCCAGATCTTGTCTGAAAAAACCGAAGAGTATTGGTAGCTCGAGTGTAGCTCCTGTTTCTGTACCCATTGCTAGTCATACTGAAGCTGCAAGTAACTTCCAAATGACTCTCTATCCTGTTGAAAATGATGAACATATGGAGCATGACATAGCTTCAATGGTAAATAGCCTCATTTTCAACTGCATTTTAAATATGAGTCATCATTTTTGTTACTTGATAACATTTTGTTAAACATCAGAATGAACATTTTAAGGGTTGTGCTTACAGAATGGTTATTCAGCACAAATTCTGAGGGAGAATCCGCAGACATGCCAAGAATGGTGAAGAGATCCCGGCACAAGTATATTTCTATTCCTTCTTTTTAGTGTTTTGTAACGTCTGATGGTCTGTAACTAGAGTTTGTGAATACCAGCTTGTTTCCAGTCTTCTAAATGTTGACACATCCATCACATGATTTAACAGAGTCTTCTTTACTTAAAGCAAATCTCTGATGGTGATCGATCTGATGTTGCTGAACCTCACTCCCAAATAATTTGCCCCTCAAGAGAGGTCAATCCTCGAACCATTAGAGATAAAGTAAGACACGTTTATTTTTTTAAACTTCCGAGAAGTGGAATTGTCCTGTAACTCTGCTATTAGTTTGTAGACAATCATTATATAGTTAACAAAATTTTGTATCTTGAATATTATGATAAGATCCAATTGTGTTATTTTTACATCTTGTGAATTAGCAGATGTGACTGCTTCTATTTGTTGCATATGTTCCTTTGTTTCTTGATGAACTTACTCAAAGCACTTATTTGGTAGCTCCGGAAAGCCAAGATTTCAGAAGGAATTGAACTGTTGAAAAACAGTGTTCCATGTTCTGGAACCTCTGATAAGGTGAGTTACAGCTATATTAATGTTCTAAAACCTCCAACACGGTTCATGTCTCTCCCTTCCCCCCTCCTTTAGATGTTTAATGGGTTATTGGCTATTATTCATACAATTTGGACATGTTATTGGACACATGAATTTGCACCGAGAAATTGTAACAGCATATACTATGCGTTGATTCATTCTTATGTTAATTTTAAGCTAACCCCTGTTTTCCTTTCCTCTTTTCAAATACTTAAACATCTAGGATGATGAAGAATCCGTGCTGGATGACACAATCGACTATATCAAGTTTTTAAAGCTTCAAATGAAGGTAATACCTCAAGCATTCTTAAGTAGAGGGTTTTTTCTGATTTCTTCTGGAGTTTTTTGGTTTTTGTTTGCTCTTTCAGGATATTTATCTTTCAGCTTTTGATTTCAGCCTTTGATTTCCTTCCCTTTTGATGATTTCTGTCATAAAATCACCTTTGATGTGTACTGTTGAAATTTATATCAGTAATCTTTTTTGGGCCGGAAGACATCTTGATTCCTATCCTTTCTTCTAAGAGGTTTCTGTCTGGTGGTGCCCACATTATGAATTTATGAGTCACAAGAACTTTATGGTAACTCAACAGGGCAAATCAACAACTGAAACACTTTTAAAATGAAGATAGCTGTAGTAACCTATCAGAAATGAATAACTGCAACACGTATAAAAAGAAGGCATCTAAAAATGTAGAGAAACTGGTATCAGTTATAATGACTATAACCTTTTTCCTTTTTGATTTTAGTATTTAATTAATCTGTGCCGTATGTTTACTGCATGGATAACTTGTCTGATTCTGATAAAATGGCAGTTGTTGAGTCAGAGCCGGTTAACTGGGGAATCTACTACTTATCCATTTGTTCATCTTGAGGTAATAATACATAATCTTGTACTTCTCAGTTTAAAATAATAAATATGGAAGAAGATCACATTCTTATTCTCTTTTGCCTAAACTGGAAATGGTCTGAATGTAGATTTGGTCATTGGTAAGCATGCAGTTTTGCCTTTAAGTTTTCATAATTAGTTGAGTTACAAAACATAACTGTTGTATCTGAAATAATTGGCCCCTTGCGGCAGGGTTATGGCACTACCTGCTCCATCAGTGGGCGTGCAATGATCCCCTGGAAGATGTGACTGGAAACCTGCTCGAGATGAAACCGCAGGCTGCAAATGAGCTATTAGAGAGCAAGGGGCTGACTCTGTTGCCCATGGATTTTGCTTATACCCTTCTTCAGACTACTTAGGGGTCACTCCCAGAAGCTTGTGAAGTGCGAATCTTTAGCTCACTGATATTTGTGCCAAAAACTACAAGGTCAATTCCGAAGAAATGTACTGAATGAGGTCTTTAGAATCAGGAAGAACATATCCGTAGTTTAAGTTTGTTTGAGAGTAGTTCCTATTTGACCACTTTGTTAAGCGTTATTTCCTGTTTAATCTAGCTGATTCTAGTTATGGATGCAGTAGAAAACATATATATTTTTTTAACGCTTGGTTTTGGTATATGGCATATGAAGATCAAATGTTTGTGAGATCGGTTTGGTGTATGGCATATGAAGATCAAATGTTTGTGAGATCTTATTTGTCTTGCTTGTATCTCTTTGGTTGCCTATCAAAAAGTAATGAATTATGAAACAGATCATGCACATTGTTGCAGAATGCACTTTGGTACCCGGAGGTTTTGTTTGCTCATCTCACTAATAATTACTGGAATTTCTCAGGTTTCTTGGGATAATCCTTAGTTCCTGTGTATGGTATGATTTCTTTGGAAGTAAATGAAGGGATTTTTTGAGGATTTTTATAAAGTAGAACTTGTTCTTGAAACAGAATATACATTTACATCATTTGGTACTTTGATTTTTGTGACTGTATCTGAATTGATAACTAGTATCTGCACGCTAATCATTAACCATGAGCCTGCAGTTTATAATTGTATCGTATTCATATTTGATGGGAAATGTTTGTCACAGAACCCCTTGAGATGCAGCAATGCGTGGGTTCCGGTGGCCAGCTTCCGCCCTCCGGCGAAAAAAAAAAAAAAAAAAAAAAAAGAATGATTAACTGCTTGAGAACCAGGTGTTGTTGCTATCATCCTAGTCTGAGAACTAGAAGTTTGAACCACTTGAAACATTCTTCTTACATTATGAGAGAGATGAATCTGATTCGTAACAATAGCAGATCAAAAACTGACACTGAACTTTGAAGATTGAATCTCTAGCTTCCTCCTGCGCCTCTTCAAGGCACTGCCTGAGCACCATTTCTGCATCAGAAATTCACAAAGAATTCGCCCACCGTGCCCAAACATTGCCCATATCAACAATGGTAGCTTACATTGCCCATATCAACAATGGCAGCTTCGGATGCTGCCCAGCCTCAGCCCTCGCTGCTCAATCCAAATGGCAGCTCATCTACCTCCGCCAGCCTGATGACTTCTAATTTCAGCCTCCTTCAACCTTCAATCCTTCGCTCCTGCTAAATAACTTGTTGGATATTTTAATAAAACTTGAGTTTGACTTATTCAAATAGTGACTATTTTTGACTAATATAATTAAATTATGTCTTAACTGATTAACTACTATAACTAATTCTTCTAACTAACTTCTAACTAACCGACCTCTTTACCATATAAATAGAGCCATTTCCATTCATTCTAAACATAACATTCATTCAACATTCATTCTTCTTCTTTCTTTCTGAAGATCTGAAGCTTACTCTTCGTGAGAATATCTTCCGTGTTAAAGAAAAAATTTATTCTTTATTTTTATTTTCTGCGCAATCGTTTCTCGTTTAAGCAGAAGCCTGATCTACTGTCCTAAGTCATGTGCTGTGATTCTGAGGGGGTGCTGGTGATTCTGAGGGGGTGTTTTACCTCTAGGGGACGACTGCGAGTTCAACACCTGGGCGAGTTTTTAATCCTTTAGGGCAGCGACATCGCGACTGGATTCCCTAGACACGACTATTCTTTTGTGTTTTAATTTCTAATATTTCATACTAGGTTTTGCTTTAACTTTATTTGTTTTGTGCAATGTTAAAATTTGAATTGCATATTTTAAATAAAAAAAATAGTACAAAATTTTCAACAATATAAAGGTCAAAAAGGTGTATATATACTTTCTCCTATTCATTTATTCTATTCCCTATTTCATGCAAATTAACTGAATCCAGAAGACAAATAGTATATATTTATTATTTATTTTCTAAAATTTAAATCTTTATGCAATTACTCAGTTACTGTAATAAGTAAGAGAAAACCCCATCAAGATCAAGAAAATACAAATGGCTACATCAACAATTATGCTCTTCTAGTAATCAATACCATAAGTGAAAGCCTTATATTCCAAAAACATTTGCATTTCTACTTTGAAAATTTTCTTGTTTCGAATAATCTATGTTGTAATTAAAATAACTACTATGGCATTTATTCAAATCTGTCATAGCAGTATGGTATTTCTCTAAGAGAAGGAAATGGCAGTTTGGAATTCTTTTTTCTTAAAAGCATTTTTCCACTTCGGCATTAAAATTCTACTAACATGTAAATGTCATTTAGTCTTGAATATGAGGCGGTTTAAAAAAAAAAAAATGGCTTGCAATATCCTCAATAGTTGCTCAGATTACAAGCAACTATTTAATTTTCAAGGAAATAAATAATAGAAGTATAAAGATATAATTTTTTGATAGTAGATCTACTCTCTTATTTATTGAATATTGACGTGTAATGAGTCATTTCTTATTGATATCATTTTTAGCCTTGATCCATGCTGAAGATGTGAATGATTTTGTAAGGAGCTATATATAATTAATTTTCTGCAAATCAATTTATTGAGTAAAAGACTCTTATACATGATCTTCTTGTAGATTATATTTTTATATTCCATGAATGGATAGAATTCGTACTGATTTTAATTGATTATTCTAAGTCTTCAAAAATAAATTTTGGAACTTAATTGTAGTACATCTCAAGGGGATAACAGGAGATGCCTTCTTTGCAATGTCGTTCTTATTTTCTCCCTCTTATACTTCTTTAAAGATTATCCTATAACAAGTATATTATTTAATCCTGCAAGATTGTTAATCAGTTACTGCATGGTGGATAGTTAATTGTTTCTTGCAATTAAATAATTATATCTGTTGGCCCAAAGGTCTATCACCCTAGTTTTGATGATGATCAACTCAGGAAGTTATATTTACTAATGATCTTGTGTTTAATTAGTGACAGATTCATTATCAAGATCTTAGTAGGTGCATAGCTCAACAAAGGATAAAATGTCAAGATTGGAGTTAGCACGGTGTGATCAAAGGAGCTTTTGGATCAAGCTTGGACCAAGTCAAGAAGATGAGAAGCCTTCAAGTGAAGACTTCAAGAAGATGAAGACTTGTGTCTAGGTATAAAATTTTGTTTTTGTTTTAGTTAAAAATGTAAAGGATAGATAGTTGGTGGATTGCTCAAGTATACCATGCACACACACTCTTGATTTAGAATTGTTTTCATAAAAGATTTTTTTTAGTTTAGAAAAGATTTTTCTTTTTGAAAAATATAAGTTTGGTTTTTGGTATTTCCCATATACTTATCTTTCAACCAAAACCATATTTAGAGCCTTATGACAAAAACATAGATATTTCATTATGATTGTGTAGTGGATCATATCCATACACACTATACCTTAAAAGATATCTTGTTTTTGTATTTGATGAAGTTTTGGAAAATATTGTTTTGGAAAACATTTTTTATCTTGAGCCAAATATTTTCATATTACAAAAATAGTCCAAACTTTTATAACATGCCTTGATTTTGTGCAAGCATGTTTGTTTATCAAGTATATTGGTTAAAACTATTTTTGTAGATTTTTATGTATTTTATGGGATTTTATTTAAGTCAAAAAGACCATGTTTTATATCCCAGAAAATTGTTTTCAGGCTTCAGCTAGTCGACTTGCCTACCTTTATAATCGACTAGTCCTGAAGTCGGTCGACCGGGCCGGTCGACCGACGTGCACAGACGTGCACGCCTGTGTGTACTGTTGGACGGTCGACCGTGCCGGTCGACCGCTCCAGAGAGTAGTGCTCTCTGGAAAGTTCGGTCGACCGCACTGGTCGACCATGGCTCCAACAGTCAGAAATCCGACCGTTGGCGGTCGACCGGCCGGTCGACCGGCAGTACTGACAGATCCCAACGGCTATATTTTTCTGGCCTATAAATTGGGAGGTCTTGTCATTGTTTTTACAATAAGATTTGGAGAAGTTTTTAGAGCCAGTTTTTCTCACTCTTTTCAGAAGTTTTTCTCCACAAAATAGAGAGCAAATACTTCCAATCAAAAGGGATGATTTTATCAAGAGAGTTTTAAAGTGATTCTTTGAGTTTTCCTCCACCATTCTCTTCCTTGCTTTTCTCACACAAACACTTGAGCATCCATTGATTATTCATTCTATAGGAGTGTTGTAGTGAGAGTGCTTTAGGTGATCAAAGTGTTGTGATCACCAAAGATCTTTTCTTCGTTCTTTGAGGAGACGGGCAAGTGTGCTCGTGGGTGTTTAGGGTTCGGGTGCGAACTCTTGTTGATTGAGGTGCGGCCTCGGCGAGCCGGTGGGCTTGCGGTGTGTACGGGACTAGGGAGTCTGAGGGCTGTAGGTGTTGCGGCACCAAGGAGAGATCCATTGGGATCTTGCATAGTGGAAATCTTTCGTGTGTCGAAGGCGGGGATATAGAGCAAGTGTGCTCGAACCTCGAAACATACCCTTGTGTTTGCGATTGCTCACTCTCTCTCTCTTTGTCTCTTTTATATCTTGCATGTGTTTATTGTTCATCTTTATATGCTAGATATACATGTGTGCTTAATTGATATACTTGTGTGAGATTGTTGCTAACACTTGTATTCAACCAAGAGAGCCAACGCGGCACCTCAACCCATTCAAGGGGAATCTAGAGGAGTTTGTTCCAGAGCCCTTCACGGGGAATTCGGCAACACTCTTGTGTTATACATAGTGTTTAGTGTAAAAGTTTTAATTAGGTCATAATTGCTTTTTGCTTCCGCATTATTTGCATCATTCATCATTAAGTGACCATTAGATTAGCCTTCACCTATTCACCCCCCTCTAGGTGAACCTTATAATTGGTATCAGAGTTTGGTACTCTGATTTGGGTCTAACAACCTAGAGTAAAAGATCCTTATTTTTGGGCTAATCACAATATTTGTACATACACCATGGACTTCATGTCACCACCCATGTTTGACATTGCTAACATCCATATATGGAAGGTGAAGATGTCCTTGTACTTCAAAGCCTTAGGTTTTCATGTATATCTTGCCACTACTAATAATGCATATTGTTTAGATGGTAAGAATTTTGAGGCTAATGCAAAAGCCCTTCATGCTATCAAGTCTACCCTAGATGATGTTTATTTATCTAGAGTTTCTAACTTTGATTCGGCTTTTGTAGTTTGGAATACCCTCATCTCCCTCGGTGAAAAAGATCAATACTATGCGGGGAGTGATTCGGACGTTGGGAGCGACACCTCCAACGTGTGCTACATGGTCCAAGGGGATAACCCCCTTGAGGTAACTTCCGAATCCGAGGATGAGGATAATAACATGTCATATGATGAGTTATCTACTTTTTGTCAACTATTGCTTGAGAAATATGACATGATTAAGATAGAAAATAAAAATTTGAAAAAGAATATTGCTTGCATGCATGTAGAACAAGACTCTTTTAAATCTAACATTGCATGTTTAGAAAAGGATAACAAAAATTTGAAAAGGATTTTGATTGCATGCTTAAAGAAAATGATTCTTTCAAATGTAGGATTGCATGCTTAGAAAAGAAAATAAAGATTTGAAAAATGAAAATGTTTCCTTACTTACAAAATTGAATGATATATGTGAAGGAAACACTATTTGAAAAGGAAAGTTGATTTGGTGGAAAAACAAAAAGAAGTGTTTTTCAAGAAAATATTACTTTGAAAAGAAAATTTGTTGAAAAAGAAAAAGAATTTGTTTCTAAAAAGAAAAAGAAAAATGATCATATATCTCATCATGCTTTACATGCTACAACTAATGAGATAAATATGTTGAAAAATAAAATGGATAATTTGAGTTCAACTTTGAACTCTTGTGCATTTAACCATACTAAGTTGGAGTCAATGTTTTCAAAGAAACAAACTCCTCATATTCATGCACATCACTCTCATCATCATGCTTATGTTGCACAACATGATCACACTCCTATACATAAGCATACTAGGTGTACGTATGTACACATTGTGGCCGCAAAGGTCATTTAGCAAAATTTGTTATGATAGATTAGATCATTTTAATTTTGCTAAGAATAAAAGATTTTGGGTTCCTTACAACAAAGCTAACCCCCGTGGACCCTACAAGAAAATATGGGTACCAAAACCCCCACCATTTATTTGTGATGTAGGTGAGGGCTCTCACAAAACGTGAGAGAATTGGTGCCTTGGTAGTGGATGCAATAGACTTGATGGACATACTTTTGGATGCATCGCTATCAAGGAGCTTTGGTGGAAAGACCACCATATTTGGAGCTTTGGAGTTGGTAACACTCTCTAACTCCTACTTTATTTACATGCTTATTCATTTGATATCATATAGCATGTTCATGTTTATGTATCTTTGTGCTTCATGTGGTATGAACTAGTTTAAATGTAGATTTTATCAAAACTTGCATGTATACATGTACAAATAGTGAATTACAATTGACTCATATATGATTGAACTTCATGCTCATTTGTATCCACTATATGCATATGTATAGTCTAGTTTTGATGATTCTCATTTATACATGCTTTGCCTATTTTTATGCTTTACTTCATGTATATGTATTATTAATTCAAATCTAATAAATATACATGTATACTCGTGAGTCTCTTGCCTTCATGCAAATATATTTAATCGACTCTTTTAGATTTGGGATATGTATGTGTATTGTTAGGATTGGATTAATCATACATATACCATGAAGATTAGTATTTTGATTTTTCGTGTTTTGTTAAAAATGTGACTTTTAATTTTTGAGCTTCATTGACTATTTTCATAAAAATACTATTTACATGATCATTTAACACTCACACTTTTATTAAAAATCATTTTTGAGCTTTATAGACCATGAGTGCTTAAATTTTTATGTATCTAGTTATGTTTATGAAAACATAAGATTTGATATATTTGAAGGATCTTTAACTAGTTTTTCAAAAACAATTTATACTAGTTATTTATTCTTCAAATAATTTTTGAGATTATCCACATGATTCTATTTTTTCTCAAAATTTGATGCTTCATGATTTGAATATTAGTTATATGTTAGTTTTTGTCAACACTAGGATTTATACTTGTACATGTCGTGGGCCACAAATAAATCTATTTATATTTGTGCTTGAACGCTTATTTGAACCCATGAAATGTGCTTGTATTGCTTGGTTTTGATGATACATACATTTTAAACTTGTATTCTCTTTTTGGATTTGATTCATGATCATGTGTTTTCATTTCATGTATATATGTATTTTGCCAAACTTTAAGATATACATGTATACCTCTTGAGTCATTTGCCTTTAATGCAAATCTATTTATATGGACTCAATTGTGTTTAAGAGATATGTATGTATACTTATTGTGTTGTCAAAACATACATATATCTTGCAATATATATTTTTTTAATAAAAAATTTGTGATGATTTTCATGTTTTCTTATTTAAAGGAATATTGAGATTAATTGACATTTTTACTTTATTCCTTACTTGAAGGATTCCTCACTAGTTTTAAAACATTTTTCTAGTGCAAATCTTCATTTGGTAGAGTTTTTCAAACTAAGCTTATTTTCAAATCTATTTTTGAAAACCCCTACCATCTATGGGAGGATGGATGGGCGATTATGCCTTGTATGCTTCATTGAAAATCTTTTACCTTGTGCATATGAAGGGTGGTAGGTTATGAGATATACACTGATTTTATTGTTATGTCAATTGGTATCATTGAATCGTTTCAATTAGTATCAATATGAACTTATTTTGTATATACTCATATTTTGTTTCTTATATATATGTATGTTTCAATTTCACTTGGTATACTCATTTCTCATACATATATATGATTTCCATGTGCTTAACTCACATTGGCTCACATTTTTAAAAGCACAAAGTTATGATGAAAAATAAAATTTTTTTTTACTATTGATATCAAAATAAAAAAAATATATGTTGATATCTCAAAATGGTTTTATTAAGTAAGTTCAAAATTTTTAAAGAAAAATTCAAAATGTTTGATTTGTATTTCCTATATGCAAGGAGAGCTTAACATCTCTCTTACATATAGATTCATGTTGAGTATATTATAAATTGAGGAGCTTGACAACTCTTCTTTATATGATATACGTGTGTAGGGGGAGCTTCACATCTCCTCTTATGCATTACATAATATGTGTTATGTGAGTTAGGGCTTGTCATCCTTCTTCATGTAATGCACATATGTAGGGAAGCTAACTTAGCGTCTTCCTCTTCATGAATGTATATCGCATATAAACCTTTATTGATTGATTTGTTTCACCCCTTCTTGATTTTTTTGTTTTTGACAAAAAGGGGAGAAAAATTTGTTTGATTTGATTTTACTTTGAACCTTTGTTGATGATTGACAAAAAGGGGGAGAAGTATTTGAGTATATATATGCATGTTTTCATTACTTAAGGGGGAGTAGTATTTGTCTTCCTTGTTATTTATGCATATATGTTTTGTTTTGCAAATAGGAGAAAAAGATTTATTTTGTTTCATCTCCATCATTTGCATACATATTTATGAGCTTCATTGTCATATATTGTTATTTATGTTTATGCATGAGTTAAGGGGGAGCTTCCTTGAAGCTTTACTTTAATCCATGCATATATAACCTCATGAGTTTTGTCATCATCAAAAAGGGGGAGATTGTTGGCCCAAAGGTCTATCACCCTAGTTTTGATGATGATCAACTCATGAAGTTATATTTACTAATGATCTTGTGTTTAATTAGTGACAGATCATTATCAAGATCTTAGTAGGTGCATAGCTCAACAAAGGATAAAAGTCAAGATTTGGAGCTAGCACGGTGTGATCCAAGGAGCTTTTGGATCAAGCTTGGACCAAGTCAAAAGATGAGAAGCCTTCAAGTGAAGACTTCAAGAAGATGAAGACTTGTGTCTAGGTATAAGATTTTGTTTTTGTTTTAGTTAAAAATGTAAAGGATAGATAGTTGGTGGATTGCTCAAGTATACCATGCACACACACTCTTAATTTAGAATTGTTTTCATAAAAGATTTTTTTAGTTAGAAAAGATTTTTCTTTTTGAAAAATATAAGTTTGGTTTTTGGTATTTCCCATATACTTATCTTCAACCAAAACCATATTTAGAGCCTTATGACAAAAACATAGATATTTCATTATGATTGTGTAGTGGATCATATCCATACACACTATACCTTAAAAGTATCTTGTTTTTGTATTTGATGAAGTTTGAAAAATATTGTTTTGAAAAACATTTTTTATCTTGAGCCAAATATTTCCATATTACAAAAATAGTCCAAACTTTTATAACATGCCTTGATTTTGTGCAAGCATGTTGTTTATCAAGTATATTGGTTAAAACTATTTTTGTAGATTTTATGTATTTTATGGGATTTTATTTAAGTCAAAAAGACCATGTTTTATATCCCAGAAAATTGTTTTCAGGCTTCAGCTAGTCGACTTGCCTACCTTTATAGTCGACTAGTCCTGAAGTCGGTCGACCGGGCCGGTCGACCGACGTGCACAGACGCGCACGCCTGTGTGTACTGTTGGACGGTCGACCGTTCCGGTCGACCGCTCTAGAGAGCAGTGCTCTCTGGAAAGTTCGGTCGACCGCACCGGTCGACCGTGGCTCCAACGGTCAGAAATCCGACCGTTGGCGGTCGACCGGCCGGTCGACCGGCAGTACTGACAGATCCCAATGGCTATATTTTTCTGGCCTATAAATTGGGGGGTCTTGTCATTGTTTTACAATAAGATTTGGAGAAGTTTTAGAGCCAGTTTTTCCCACTCTTTTCAGAAGTTTTTCTCCACAAAATAGAGAGCAAATACTTCCAATCAAAAGGGATGATTTATCAAGAGAGTTTTAAAGTGATTCTTTGAGTTTTCCTCCACCATTCTCTTCCTTGCTTTTCTCACACAAACACTTGAGCATCCATTGATTATTCATTCTATAGGAGTGTTGTAGTGAGAGTGCTTTAGGTGATCAAAGTGTTGTGATCACCAAAGATCTTTTCTTCGTTCTTTGAGGAGACGGGCAAGTGTGCTCGTGGTTGTTTAGGGTTCGGGTGCGAACTCTTGTTGATTGAGGTGCGGCCTCGGCGAGCCGGTGGGCTTGCGGTGTGTACGGGACTAGGGAGTCCGAGGGCTTGTAGGTGTTGCGGCACCGAGGAGAGATCCATTGGGATCTTGCATAGTGGAAATCCTTCGTGTGTCGAAGGCGGGGATGTAGAGCAAGTGTGCTCGAACCTCGAAACATACCTTGTGTTTGCGATTGCTCACTCACTCTCTCTTTGTCTCTTTTATATCTTGCATGTGTTTATTGTTCAACTTTATATGCTAGATATACATTGTCTGCTTAATTGATATACTTGCGTGAGATTGTTGCTAACACTTGTATTCAACCAAGAGAGCCAACGCGGCACCTCAACCCATTCAAGGGGAATCTATAGAGGAGTTTGTCCAGAGCCCTTCACGGGGAATTCGGCAAACACTCTTGTATTATACATAGTGTTTAGTGTAAAAGTTTTAATTAGGTCATAATGCTTGCTTTCGTATTATTTGCATCATTCATCATTAAGTGACCATTAGATTAGCCTTCACTATTCACCCCCCCTCTAGGTGAACCTTACAATATCTTCACAAATTAAATTGATTAATACATGTTAAATTAAATAGGATTCTTTAAATACTTGTAATAATCTGACACCATACAAATATTGCTATCTTGTTCTAATGATTATTTGACTCATTGTTAGAAAATTAATTGTCAAAAAAAATAATGCAAGTTAATTCTCTTGGATTCCTGTTAGTTTATTTCTAAAAATTAATTGTAATCAATGTTGCAAATTTATTAATTAATAAACATTTATTTTTTGTCATAAATATTTCTTGGAGGAATTTTCAAGATCTATTTACATGATGTTATCCTTTTAAATTCTGACAATATCTTATTAAATTATTATATATATTTTCCTATTAAATTATTAGAAAATCTTTTCTTATTAAATTATTGAATTTTTTATCTCGTTACATTTATTGCAAGATCCTTACTAGCCTTATTCTGTACTACCTTTCTCAAAATATCTATTCAAATTCTTACACGGTCTTTCTTGTAATAATCAGTTTTGTGTAATTAAATTATTTCTAATTACTGTATTATTTAAACTCGTGCCTCTTACTTGAAGTACTTTTGTGTAATAGGAATAATTCAAGCTTATTACATGCAATACATGTTTCAAGAAACAAGGATATTACATTAGAGATTGCTTAATTCTTATTATCTAAATTATTACTGTAACAAATTTCTGAAAATTTAGAACTGTCCAATTCTTGCATAACAACTTGCATAATTATTGCATGTGGAATTTTAGATTCTAGCATATTAATATTATGGTTCTTAATCTGATATGCTAGAATACTTTCACTTAAATTAAACAAGAACTCTACACCTTTTTATTCTGCGTACACTGATTTAAAAACTACCAGCATAAACATGTATTATAACATTTTCAAATATTATCGAAAAGAAAACATGATAGAATTCTTCCTAATCAAACTTAGATTACACCAACATTATTGTATTCTCTTCATATAACTGATATAGGCACAAGCTCATAAGTATCTTTAATTTAATAGAACAAGAAAATTAAAGGGTAAACTATTTTCTCGAAATTCTGTACAATTGGTACTTAACTAAAAAAGGTACTTAATGTAGTTCTATAATTAAGGAACGCCAAGAGTGAAAAATCTCCCACTTGAGTTATGCCGACCTGACCAATTGGACTGGTAAAATTGGAGTTTTGACAACTCAATAATTTTAGGATCTTTTATTAAATATATCATCAACCTTTTTTCATCATAACTTTATAAATGATGTTGTCTAGGTTATCATCCTAACTTTCACACCACAAGCCTTTTTCATCATAACTTTATAAATGATGTTGTCTAGATTATCATCCTAACTTTCACACCACATTTGGACATACCTGAATTTATTTAGGATTAGTCTTGATTACATATTATTGTTGGATCTAGCTTTAACTATCTTCAATATTTGAGTTTGATTGGAACATGCTAAATTAGTTAGAATTGAAATCCTAATTTATACTCTAAAAAATCTAGTATGAGCAATAAAGTAGGATTGAAAATTCTAAACAATATAATTATGTTGAAATTATAATTAAAAAAATGTGTTACTTGTAATATTATGTTTGCATGAATAAATCTTATAATTTGAGCTCATGCAAATGTGTATATTAAATATAAATTCTAGCCATGTGCGAGATTAATAAATTGTCATGTGCAGCTTTGCCCCCCATCCAATACTAATTGGGATCAATTAAAGTTATGTTGTTAAAAAAAAATTTATGATCTAATATTTCGTTATATTGGACTCCTAAGTAAACAAACTACAGTTTGACTTTTAAAAAAATTATAATTTCCACTTACTAAGAGATAAAATAAATATTTTTATATTTTAAAATATATAATTGTATCATTTTATTGACGGCTTTCAAGTAATAAGATATAATTGATATTATATTAAGTTAAAAAATATCTTCCATAAATTTAACTTATTATATTTATTAAAGTTATATTCATTACTGTCAAAATTTATATACCTCCTATTTAAGTGTTATCAAGATTTTAAAAATAATAAAATTATGAAAATTCTTATCTAAGTTGTGAAAAATATTAAACTTCAAATTTTACTATTCATTAAAATGTGTGTGCGTGTGTGTGTATTAACTTTCAATTTGAAATTATTAGTGCATTATTTTATAGTTAAAATATTTTAAAATGATTATTATATTTTCTATAGTCATGCACTTCAAGCCTTTCTTTAGAGACTTTACATCCTGAGAAAGGATATTATAATTTTCACTGTTAATTGTAAATATTTTTCAAATTATTTAAAATTTCTTTGAAGATTTTAAATGTGACATATTTTTAAAACTAAAGATCTATATAATGCAAACATTATATGCATGTATTATTTGTGAAAACACGAACAAATTGCATGTACAAAGGAAAAATTAAATTCTATATCCTAATCACTAAGTTAAGACAATGGTAATTTGTTTAAGATGAAAATTTGAATACTATTAAGAATATAAATGGTAAGATAAATTATAATGTTTTGCTACTGGCAAAGAACCAATTTGCTGCCATCTTATAAGATATTAAAATCTTATCTGTGACATTGTCAATATCTTAATAAAGTGAGTAGAATGGATAATAAATATTTTTCCGCTAGTTATGAATAGTTCCAAAAGTTTTGATCAAGTATATGCTTAAACTATATTTTCAGATATTTTTGAATTACATGTTAATACTTAAACTTTGAATTTAAGTGTGCATTTTATGATATTTGACAAACATAAATTTCACTACTCTTTAGCATATATATATATATATATATATATATATATATATATATATATATATATATATATATATATATATATATATATATATATATATATATAATATATAGAGAGAGAGAGAGAGAGAGTTGTGTAGTTCCAGAAGGATTCGATCACGAATCCTTCCCACTCAAGTATCAACATCCGATATTCAAATACAATATTCACTCTGTTGAACTTGATCTATATTATTTAAAGTAACTAAAAATCAAAATCAAGTGTTTGAATATTTTTTTGCCCATCTATCAAACGACACAAAATGGACGGCCGAAAGTAGTGAGTTGGTTAGATCTATATCTTTAGACATACAATTCTCGATCCGGCAATTGATCACAATCTAAACATTTAAAAACCCATAAACCAATTTTGTTAGGTTTCAAATGTTCTACACTGTTAAACTAACCAGCTCACTATTTAGGCCGTTTGTTTTTTTTCTTACTTGATGCATAGGCAAAAAATATTTAAACTACTTGATTTTTGATTTATAGGTACTTGAAATAATATAGATCAACTACAGCATAATGGATCTTTGTATTCAAATGATTTATGGTTGTATTTGAGTGGGAAGGATTCAGGCTCGAATCCTTCCAGAACTACATAAGTCTAACTCTCTCTCTCTCATATATACACACACACACATATCACTTAAGTACTTGAATAATCAAATGCAATGTATGTATGCTTTGTTATAATCCATTATGGGATAATTTACTCATTTTGAAACTAAAGTAAAATGAAAAACTTTATAATTACCTTATAATCCCAAATGGAGGGAGACTCTGACAATTAACCAAAAGCTTTATAAATCTGATAAAGGGTGTCAAGAGTCATAATAATGTGACCATGAAGAGTTAAATCTCTGGCTATCACCACTTGAGAAATAAAAGATTTTTAAATCATTGTTTGACCGTGGATAAAGTCATTCTAACTAAGGGTCTTTTTAAGAGTGTGATACTAGATTCATTGAGGAAAATGATGTTAAGCCCATAATAGAGTTCACTAATGGCAGGAACCCAAACTACTTGATTGAGAGCTGATTCCATGAAAGAGGTTCATGTGGTAGAAACTAAGCTGGACTGGTGATACTCGTGTGGAGTATCGACCCGGATATATTATATCATACATGTAGCATTGTAGCTACTACCTCTTCTCTATGATGACGATGCACGAATGATACAGCTATGTAAGGATAAGTTAAACTCTTAATAAATCTAATGCATGCAGTGTGAAGGGTATATGTAATACCCAGTTCCCGGAATACGTACTTAGTTGCGTATTCAGTTTTCGATCGTATTTTCGATTTACTTCTTGTATTTGACCGATTTTAGTTTTAAATATCATTTTCCAATATTTTATATTTTCTAGGATTTTCTGGAATTTTCTCGAATTAAATTGAAAATCTTCAAAACCGGTGTCGACCAGTACCGCTGATCGATTCCCAGATTTTTAATTTACAGACAGATTGGAATTTCTCGAAGAGTCTTTAGACATTTCCTCTTAGAATCATATTTCCTACCTAAATACTTTTTCTGAGGATTTTATGAATTTATGAAAATTCCACCGGAGTCGGTATCAGCCAGTATCCGGGATTTTTAATTTACAACTGGGATCGAATTTTGAGAAACCGCTTTCACGTATCTTCTTAGAATATTATTTCCTATCTTAATTCATTTTTTGGGAATTTCCAAAATTTATTAGATTTTCTGTCAAAACTGGCGTCGACCGGCATCGACGGCCGATTCCAGGAATTTAATTTCAAAACGATAAATTATTTCTTGAAACGAATTTCACCATTAGTCTTAAAATAATATTTTTGATTTTTGTGAATTTCTGCGGGTCGTTCCGAGATACTTGATTTCGGGACGATTTCGGTATTTTTCCGAATGTTTTCCGCATCCACGACCCAAACCCGGGAATCAGTCTTTTCAACAGTTTCACTTTTTGAGTCCAAGAAAATATCTTCTCTTATGAATTTCTTTTCCTTTTTCCTTTTTTCTTTATTTCCTTTCCTTCCTCCACAAGCCACAAAGTTCTCCAACTTCCACCATTTTCTACACACTTCCACCAACAAATATCTTCACTACAAACAAATTCCAAACTCTCTCCCCTCCCCATGGCTGGCCAAGATTGGCCAAGAGAAACACCTCACCTCTCCACTTTACAAATAACCCTCTCTTTTACATTTTTGGCACCTCCTTCACAAAATCAAAACCTATATAAACTTTTCCTTCTCATTTCTCCTTCATTTTCACTTCACTTCACCAAAAACTTAGCCTCCACCAAGAGAAGTCTTCACCCTCACCAATTCCTCCTTCATCTTCACCACAACCACAACCACTGCAACCTCCTACCTTCATCTTCTTCCTCCTCCAACTCCATTAAACCTACCACAAACTTCCAAACCACCACCAAAACCTTCACCTTCACCAAACAACAACCATCACCCCTTCATCACCTTGAGGCCGGCCACCTCCTTTTGGATTGGGGGCCGTGATCCTCTTCATCGTCGGCAACTAAGGCCGGTCCCTCCTTTCGGATTGGGGCCGTACTTTTCTTCGTCGGTAATATCGCCGTAGATTATTCCGGTAATCGTTCGCGATTATTCCGGTGATCGATTTAGCGATATTCGGCGACAAAGCTCACTTTGGACGCGTAAAGCTTCATAGTATCAGTTTTAGGCGAGTAACTTTACTCGCCAAGACATGGACTTGTAAACTCTTTTTTATTATTGTATTTTATGTTGTGCGGTGTGGTTGTACTGTTAAACGCGGAGTTATCTCCTGCGTCTAGGCATTTCCTTAACGCGGCCTTCGCGTTATTTCGATGCGACGCAGAGCTAAAGCTCGCGTCTGCGTTCGATTTATATTGACATGACGCGGAGTTATACTCACGTCAGCGTTCTCCTCATGCCCTGATTTAACGCAGGTCACGAGCCTCGCGTTTTGATACCTTCGTGACGCGATCCCCGCGTCTGTGAACCCCGCGTCTGCTACTTTCGCGTCTGTTATGCCCATGTCGGTGTTCTTCTTGCATTAACGCGACGCAGAACCCATGTCCGCGTCCGCGTTCTCCTCGCGTCCTGACCTGAACGCAGACCTCGCGTTTGCGGCACCTTTGCGATGCGAACCCCGCGTCTGCTATTTTCGCGTCTGATACTTTCGCGTCTGCTACTTTCGCGTCTGCTACTCCCAGACGAATATCACTTCTTATCATGCTATCTCTTGACACCAAGCATGATACACTTGACTCTTATAATTATCACGATAATGGGAATGATAACCGGACATCATGTTTTATAACTTGATTAAGTGATAGTACGATTGTACTCCTGATATTCCTGACTTGCTCCTGCTCATTCCCGAAATCTGATAATTATCTAAAGAACTCGTAAAATGAGACAACTTGCATCGGGTCGGGGGAAATATGCGGCTATCAATATATGTTCGTGTTTACAGTGGTATTAGGTATGTTGTGCAACTAAACTTCCGGTCTGACCTGTGGGCCTCCAGGGGACCGAGGGGAGTGCTGGCTCCCTCTTCCTGATACCATCATGATAAAGGGCATACATAAGTCCCTCCTGTTAGCCTTGCGGCTGGTTCCGTCACCTAGCAACGGAACAATCCTGGACCGTGGTCCCGGGCATGTACGGGACCCACTGTAAACATAGTTCGTTGATACCCCCGCTGGTTTTCAATAACAACCTTGCTTTACTCGGATATGGATCTATGTGCGCGGGGACGCTAGTTCACATAGCCAGATATCAAAGTAAGACAAGTAATAATAATAAAAGACGCCAACTGTGGATCTGTTGTATACGCCTGGATTACGGGGACATGAGATAAAGGTATATGGATGAGGGTTTCCTTGTTTGGATTATTCCTTCGAGGTACTAGTCTCATGGAGCTGTAACCTAAGCTTATACAATGTCTTTCCAACCTTATCTTGTGATGCTTCCATTACTTGCTGACTGATTAATTATACTGTTCCAACTCTCCTACTCTTGTCTCTTCGCCACTCGGCTGTAACCTGATCATTTGTTTGGGAGGTCCTGACTCCCTTGAATTTGTATGTTCAGGTTCCGAAGATTGGATCGAAGTGGAGCCGTCCACAGAAGATCAAGCTTTCCTTGTTGAGCAGGCCGACTAGTTTCAGTTCCCTTTGTGCCAGACTTTTCTCTTCGACTCACGGGATCTTCGTCCAACTCGTGAGCATTTTGTGTTCATATTGTAAATCTTACTTTTGGACTTGGTTGTGGTATAAGACACATGTATTGTATATTATATCCTGTGATAACTTTGTAATTTGTACTTCTTAAGTTGGCATATGAATGAATACCACGCTTGTTGTACTCTGATTCCTGCTTGTACTAATGCTTAGCGTATATATGTGAGGGTATTTTGACCTGCGTATATACGTCGCAGTGACGTCCCCGTACCGTGGGATCGGGGCGTTACAGGTTGGTATCAGAGCCTAGGCTCTCACACCTATAGTACAACCAAGCAGCAAATGGAATTTGCTATTGCCAACTACAATGTACAAAGTTATCTAGTCCTTCTTGATTCCTTCCATTATGTCCTAAAATCCTTCCATTTTTCCAGTTTCCAATCATCTTTTACCAACTAAGTATGGATAGAAGGACGAGTCGTAACAACTCAGGACAAGTATCAAATCAACCTACGGGAGAGAATGCTGATATTCTGAGAGTTATCCAGACTATGATGGAAAATCAGCAACAACAGACAGAACTCCTTAGGCAAGAGTTAGCAGCTCCTAAAGAACAAAGGCCAGGGAATATATCAGACTTTAGACGATTGCAACCAGCCATTTTCACAGGAGGAGAGAAACCACTAGATGCTGAACAATGGCTGATTGACACCACAGATCTGTTGAACGCAGCCCGAGTTCCAAAGGAAAATCAAGTAGAGGTTGCCAAGATTCAATTGAAGGATGTAGCCAGAACCTGGTGGCTAGCTGAGGAGGCAAGATTGGACAAACCTGTCACCTGGGACACATTTTCCAAGAGCTTCTATAGCAGATTCTTCCTGCCACGGCTCAGAAAGATATGGAAGAACAGTTTATCCGACTTCAGCAATGGAATCGGTCCGTGGATGAGTACGCCGCAGAATTTTTAAGACTCAGCCGCTTTGCTCCATACATGGTGACTGATGAGGAGAAGCGGGCAAGTAGATTCCAACAGGGCCTACAAATGGACATCCAAGTCTTTCTAATGCCCCAGCAGCTGAAAACCTATTCCGAAGTCCTCACCATAGCTCGAGAAGTGGAGCGTGGACTGGAGAAGAAGAAAGTTAACCTGATAAGGAACCAGGCCATGAAGAGGCCATTTTCACAAGTGGGGAGAGGAGGCCCATTCAGAGCAGCAAAAATTCAGACAATGAGACGACCATTCCGACCAGCTCCTTTCCAGATGGCCCAACCGTTTACCTTCTGTAGCTATTGCCAGAAACCAGGGCACTCTCGACAAAATTGCCGTAGTGCAAATGGATTATGTCTGGTGTGTGGTTCTCGTGACCATACCATAGAAGCCTGTCCCCATAAAAGAATGGGAATAGCCAACCAAGTCTTGCCAGCACTTCCAGGGCCAAATGGGCAGAGGAACCAAGGACCAATGATTAGGAAAGCCCTTCCCCCTCCTCCACAACAAGCTATTCGCCCAGTCCAAAGAGGAGTTAGGACTGCAGCAGGACGTGGAAAGGGACAAGCTTACAACTTAACGGAGGAAGAGGCCGAGGCTTCTGAAGAGGTGGTAACAGGTAAGATCAGGGTACACTCAAAACCTGTTCTAGCCCTTTTTGATTCAGGTGCTTCCCACTGTTACATCTCAGATCATTTTGTTGCCTTACATTCTATACCTGTTAAGTCTTTAGACCATCAGTGGGAGATTAGTACAGGGAATGGAGTAGTCGTATCTACTAAAGTTTGTATTGATTGCCCTGTAGAACTATGTAACAGAACATTGACCATAGATATGCTCGTTCTAGATACCAAAGGGTACGACGTAATCTTAGGCATGACCTGGCTAAGCAAATACTATGCAGTTATTGACTGTCGGGAGAAGAGAATTGAGTTCAGAATTCCAAGTCAGCCGGAATTTCAATTTAACGGAGAACCTAAGGCTGTCAAGAGAAAAACTCAGATGGCTACTTCAGAAATTCAGAAGAAGAAAGTACCGGTTTGGGATGAGTTCCCAGAAGTGTTTGCTGAAATCTCAGGACTTCCGCCTGACAGGATGATTGAATTCTCCATTGACACTGTTCCAGGCACAGTCCCAATATCCAAAGCTCCGTACAGAATGGCACCCATTGAGTTGGAAATTCTAAAGAAACAGCTGCAAGAATATTCTGATAAGGGATTGATTAGACCAAGTACTTCACCCTGGGGAGCTCCAGTACTATTGGCAAACAAAAAGGATGGTGGTAAACGGTTATGTATCGATTATAGAGAATTGAACAAAGTTACCATCAAGAACAAGTATCCCTTACCAAGGATTGATGACCTGTTTGACCAACTACATGGAGCCCGAGTATTCTCTAAATTAGATTTACAATCGGGTTACCATCAGCTAAAGGTGAAGAAAGAAGATATTCCAAAGACAGCATTCAGGACCCGTTATGGCCACTATGAATTTCTAGTTATGCCTTTCGGAGTCACCAATGCCCCTGCAGTATTCATGGATTTGATGAACAGAGTGTTCTCGCCATATTTAGATCAGTTTGTGGTGGTTTTTATAGATGACATCTTGATCTATTCAAAGAACAACAGGGAGCATGCAGAACACTTGAGGATAGTATTACAGACTCTCAAACAAGAGCAGCTTCATGCTAAACAGAGCAAATGTGACTTCTGGTTAGACCGTATAGCCTTCCTTGGGCACATGATTTCAGCAGAAGGAATTTCAGTTGATCCCAGCAAAATCCAGGCAGTAAAGGACTGGCCAATTCCAAAGACAGTGACTGAAATTAAGAGTTTTATTGGATTAGCTGGATATTACAGACGCTTTGTCCAAGATTTATCAAAGATTGCAGCCCCGTTAACAAAGCTCACCCGAAAAGGAGAAAGGTATATATGGACAGAGGAATGTACTGCAGCATTTGAACAATTGAAGAAAAGACTCATTACAGCTCCAATCTTGAAGACTCCCTCAGGAAGAGGAGGGATGGTCATATACAGTGATGCATCAAGAAAAGGCCTGGGGTGTGTACTAATGCAACATGATCATGTCATAGCTTATGCATCCAGACAATTGAAGCCACATGAGCGAAATTACCCAACTCATGACTTAGAGCTGGCAGCAGTAATATTCGCCCTAAAGATCTGGAGGCATTATCTTCTGGGAGACAAAGTGTTAATATACACGGATCACAAGAGCCTTAAGTATATTTTCACACAGAAGGAATTGAACATGAGACAGAGACGGTGGCTTGAATTAATGGCGGACTATGATATAGACTTGCAATATCATCCGGGCAAGGTCAATACAGTACCAGATGCATTAAGCAGGAAGCCAGAAAATAGAATACTCGTCCAACTTACTCAACAGAAGGAGTTAATTCAAGACATCATAAGATTGGACTTAATGTTAGTACAAAGGACTGATAAGGCAGGACAGTTAATGAGCCTTCAGATTCAATCAACATTGATAAATGAGATTAAAGAAGCTCAAAAGGAAGACCCCAGATTACAGAAATTCAGAGCTCAAGTAGAGGCTGGATTGAGAACAGATATCCGTATCCATTCAGATGATGTACTATACTTTGGTAACAGAATCTGTGTTCCCCAAGGAGAAGTTCGACAGAAAATTCTAGCAGAAGCACACAGTTCAGCCTATTCCATACACCCAGGGGGAACTAAAATGTATCAAGATATGAAGAAACAGTTTTGGTGGAATGCTATGAAAAGAGAGATAGCCCAGTATGTGGCCAAGTGCTTAGTCTGCCAACAGATAAAGATAGAGCATCAAAGAACAGCTGGACTTCTACAACCATTACCGATACCTGAATGGAAGTGGGAACACATCACCATGGATTTTGTCACGGCACTACCTCGTAGTCCCAAGGGTAATAATGCAGTATGGGTAATCATTGATCGCCTCACCAAATCAGCTCACTTCATACCGTTCAGGGTAGGTCAAACAACAGAAGTTCTGGCAGACAAATACATGAAGGAAATAGTTCGTCTACATGGAGTTCCGGTTAGCATCGTATCAGATAGAGACACAAGATTCCGATCGCATTTCTGGGAAAGTCTCCAAGAAAGTCTAGGAACTCGTCTGAAATTCAGTACTTCATATCACCCCCAGACAGACGGACAATCTGAACGGACTATCCAAATTCTTGAAGACATGCTAAGAGCCTGCATGATTGAATTCAAGGGATCATGGGAAGACTATCTTCATCTGGCAGAATTCTCTTATAATAACAGTTATCAGGCCAGTATCAAGATGGCACCATTTGAAGCATTATATGGAAGAAAATGTAGGTCACCGATTTGTTGGGACGAAGTCGGTGAGAGAAGGCTTCTAGGGCCAGAGATCCTAATTCAGACAACAGACAAAGTCCGAATCATTAGAGATCACCTTCGGGCAGCACAGAGCCGACAGAAAAGTTGGGCTGACACAAAGAGAAGGCCATTGGAATTTAAGACAGGAGACCATGTATTTTTAAAGATATCACCCACCAAAGGGGTAATCCGGTTCGGTACTCGTGGAAAGCTTAGCCCAAGATACATCGGCCCATTCGAAATTTTGGATCGTGTGGGAGATGTGTCCTACCGATTGGCATTACCTCCATCTTTAGACGAAGTACACAATGTATTCCACGTATCACAGTTGAGGAAGTATGTCAAGGATGAGAATCATATCCTAGATCACTCCGAACTGGAACTACAACCAGATCTGTCCTATCAAGAGCAACCGATGGCCATTTTGGATAAAAGTGTTAAGACCTTGAAGAATAAGGCAATACCATTAGTGTTGGTTTCTTGGAATAGACATGTACCGGGAGAAGCCACGTAGGAAAGAGAGGATGTCATCCGTGAACGTTATCCTCAACTATTCACAACTTAAGTTGGTAAAACTCTTCCTTCCTATCCTTCTCTACCGTCACCTTCCCCTTCCTGAAATTTCGAGAACGAAATTTTTTGTAAGGTGGATGGATTGTAATACCCAGTTCCCGGAATACGTACTTAGTTGCGTATTCAGTTTTTCGATCGTATTTTTCGATTTACTTCTTGTATTTGATCGATTTTAGTTTTAAATATCATTTTCCAATATTTTATATTTTCTAGGATTTTCTGGAATTTTCTCGAATTAAATTGAAAATCTTCAAAACCGGTGTCGACCAGTACCGCTGATCGATTCCCAGATTTTTAATTTACAGACAGATTAGAATTTCTCGAAGAGTCTTTAGACATTTCCTCTTAGAATCATATTTCCTACCTAAATACTTTTTCTGAGGATTTTATGAATTTATGAAAATTCCACCGGAGTCGGTATCAGCCAGTATCCGGGATTTTTAATTTACAACTGGGATCGAATTTTGAGAAACCGCTTTCACGTATCTTCTTAGAATATTATTTCCTATCTTAATTCATTTTTTGGGAATTTCCAAAATTTATTAGATTTTCTGTCAAAACTGGCGTCGACCGGCATCGACGGCCGATTCCAGGAATTTTAATTTCAAAACGATAAATTATTTCTTGAAACGAATTTCACCATTAGTCTTAAAATAATATTTTTGATTTTTGTGAATTTCTGCGGGTCGTTCCGAGATACTTGATTTCGGGACGATTTCGGTATTTTTCCGAATGTTTTCCGCATCCACGACCCAAACCCGGGAATCAGTCTTTTCAACAGTTTCACTTTTGAGTCCAAGAAAATATCTTCTCTTATGAATTTCTTTTCCTTTTTCCTTTTTTCTTTATTCCTTTCCTTCCTCCACAAGCCACAAAGTTCTCCAACTTCCACCATTTTCTACACACTTCCACCAACAAATATCTTCACTACAAACAAATTCCAAACTCTCTCCCCTCCCCATGGCTGGCCAAGATTGGCCAAGAGAAACACCTCACCTCTCCACTTTACAAATAACCCCTCTCTTTTACATTTTTGGCACCTCCTTCACAAAATCAAAACCTATATAAACTTTTCCTTCTCATTTCTCCTTCATTTTCACTTCACTTCACCAAAAACTTAGCCTCCACCAAGAGAAGTCTTCACCCTCACCAATTCCTCCTTCATCTTCACCACAACCACAACCACTGCAACCTCCTACCTTCATCTTCTTCCTCCTCCAACTCCATTAAACCTACCACAAACTTCCAAACCACCACCAAAACCTTCACCTTCACCAAACAACAACCATCACCCCTTCATCACCTTGAGGCCGGCCACCTCCTTTTGGATTGGGGGCCGTGATCCTCTTCATCGTCGGCAACTAAGGCCGGTCCCTCCTTTTGGATTGGGGCCGTACTTTTCTTCGTCGGTAATATCGCCGTAGATTATTCCGGTAATCGTTCGCGATTATTCCGGTGATCGATTTAGCGATATTCGGCGACAAAGCTCACTTTGGACGCGTAAAGCTTCATAGTATCAGTTTTAGGCGAGTAACTTTACTCGCCAAGACATGGACTTGTAAACTCTTTTTATTATTGTATTTTATGTTGTGCGGTGTGGTTGTACTGTTAAACGCGGAGTTATCTCCTGCGTCTAGGCATTTCCTTAACGCGGCCTTCGCGTTATTTCGATGCGACGCAGAGCTAAAGCTCGCGTCTGCGTTCGATTTATATTGACATGACGCGGAGTTATACTCACGTCCGCGTTCTCCTCATGCCCTGATTTAACGCAGGTCACGAGCCTCGCGTTTGATACCTTCGTGACGCGATCCCGCGTCTGTGAACCCCGCGTCTGCTACTTTCGCGTCTGTTATGCCCATGTCGGTGTTCTTCTTGCATTAACGCGACGCAGAACCCATGTCCGCGTCCGCGTTCTCCTCGCGTCCTGACCTGAACGCAGACCTCGCGTTTGCGGCACCTTTGCGATGCGAACCCCGCGTCTGCTATTTTCGCGTCTGATACTTTCGCGTCTGCTACTTCGCGTCTGCTACTCCCAGACGAATATCACTTCTTATCATGCTATCTCTTGACACCAAGCATGATACACTTGACTCTTATAATTATCACGATAATGGGAATGATAACCGGACATCATGTTTTATAACTTGATTAAGTGATAGTACGATTGTACTCCTGATATTCCTGACTTGCTCCTGCTCATTCCCGAAATCTGATAATTATCTAAAGAACTCGTAAAATGAGACAACTTGCATCGGGTCGGGGAAATATGCGGCTATCAATATATGTTCGTGTTTACAGTGGTATTAGGTATGTTGTGCAACTAAACTTCCGGTCTGACCTGTGGGCCTCTAGGGGACCGAGGGGAGTGCTGGCTCCCTCTTCCTGATACCATCATGATAAAGGGCATACATAAGTCCCTCCTGTTAGCCTTGCGGCTAGTTCCGTCACCTAGCAACGGAACAATCCTGGACCGTGGTCCCGGGCATGTACGGGACCCACTGTAAACATAGTTCGTTGATACCCCCGCTGGTTTCCAATAACAACCTTGCTTTACTCGGATATGGATCTATGTGCGCTGGGACGCTAGTTCACATAGCCAGATATCAAAGTAAGACAAGTAATAATAATAAAAGACGCCAACTGTGGATCTGTTGTATACGCCTGGATTACGGGGACATGAGATAAAGGTATATGGATGAGGGTTTCCTTGTTTGGATTATTCCTTCGAGGTACTAGTCTCATGGAGCTGTAACCTAAGCTTATACAATGTCTTTCCAACCTTATCTTGTGATGCTTCCATTACTTGCTGACTGATTAATTATACTGTTCCAACTCTCCTACTCTTGTCTCTTCGCCACTCGGCTATAACCTGATCATTTGTTTGGGAGGTCCTGACTCCCTTGAATTTGTATGTTCAGGTTCCGAAGATTGGATCGAAGTGGAGCCGTCCACAGAAGATCAAGCTTTCCTTGTTGAGCAGGCCGACTAGTTTCAGTTCCCTTTGTGCCAGACTTTTCTCTTCGACTCACGGGATCTTCGTCCAACTCGTGAGCATTTTGTGTTCATATTGTAAATCTTACTTTTGGACTTGGTTGTGGTATAAGACACATGTATTGTATATTATATCCTGTGATAACTTTGTAATTTGTACTTCTTAAGTTGGCATATGAATGAATACCACGCTTTGTTGTACTCTGATTCCTGCTTGTACTAATGCTTAGCGTATATATGTGAGGGTATTTTGACCTGCGTATATACGTCGCAGTGACGTCCCCGTACCGTGGGATCGGGGCGTTACAGTATAAATCCAGTTGTTGTACACTTGGAGGACTTACCTACGTGAGAGAAACTGTGACGGCCGCGATTGGGGGGCAAGGGCTGATTCCTAGAAACTCTCAGAGTCGATTATTATGAGCATGGCTATTAACGCTTAAGTCACTCGCTCAATAGATGAAAACTTACTGTGTGTGTATTCAAGCAATATCTAATAAAAGAGGCTAGTTCTAAGCGTACTCTATTATGTTTCTCAGATGACGATGAATTCACTAAAAAAGGTTCTAAGCGTAGTCCACGTGCCCTGAATTCACAGTATAAGGTTGCCAACCTTATTTATGATTTGTGTTTATATTTTACTCTCTTAACTATTGTTGACCTATTCTCACTCTTACAAGTTGTTAACACATAACTAATTCCTCTAACTAGCTGACTCATTTAACCTATAAATAGAGTTATTTCATTCATTCTAAGCACAACATTCATTTTCTTCTTTTCCTCTGACAACCCGAAGCCAACTCTTCGTGAGAATGGCTTCAGTATTAAAGAAAAATTTGTTTTTTAACTTTATTTTCTTGACAATCATTCCTCGTCTGAGCAAAGATCTAATCTACTATCCTAGACCAGGTGCTGGTGATCCGAGGGGTCTTTTACCACTAGGGGACAACTGTCAGTTTAACGCCCGATTGATTGGGGCGGGCTTTTGATCCTTTTAGGGCAGCGACACCGCGACTGCATTCCTCAGGCCAGCCTATTCTTTCTATGCTTTAATTTCTAGCATTGCATGCTAAGTTTTGCTACAACTTTATTTATTTTGTGAATTGTTAAAATTTTGAATTGCGTGTTTCAATCAAAAAAGAAATAGTACACAATTTTCAACAAATCAAGAAACTCATCAACGCAGCCAGAGTTATTGATGTATCCATTATCGACAACACACCACTGCTATTACCATCATCTTCCAACACCTCTCACGGGCCTTCACTGAAAATGCATTCAAGAACGGCGATGCAGTCATTGTCCTCCAACACGAGTTCCCAACCGTGAAGAAGTCCCTCCATGCCCACATCTCCCGTGTCGGTGGTCACGTTATCAAGATCCTCATCCCGTTTCTGATTACCTCTAATGAAGAAATCATCCTTGCTTTCAAGAAAGCCTTAATGGATGTCAAATCGAACAATGAGCATAGGATAAGACTCGCTGTTATATATAATGTCACATCCATGCCATCCATGGTCATCCCAGTCACGGAGTTGACCAGGATATGTCGGGGAGGGTGTCGACCAGGTGTTCGTCGACGGTGCTCATGCCATTGAAAATGTAGAGACCGATGTGAATGCCATTGGGACATATTACTATACCAGTAACCTCCACAAGTAGTTCTTTTGCCCACCAGCTGCTGCTTTCCTGCACTGCCGGCAAACTCCTGATTGTTGAAAAATTATGTACTATTTTTTTTTGATTAAACCATGCAATTCAAAATTTAATATTACATAAAACAAATAAAGTTATAGCAAAATCTAGCATGCAATACTAGAAATTAAAGCACAGAAAGAATAGGCTAGCCTGGGGAATGTGTCGCTGTCCTAAAGGATCAAAAGCCCATCTAAATTGTCCGGGCGTTAAATTAACAATCGTCCCCTAGCGGTAAAAGACCCTTCGGAGTAACCAACACCTGGCTTAGGACAGTAGGCTATGCCTCTGCTCAGACGTGAAACAATTGCACAGAAAATAAAGATAAAGAAAAAATTTTCTTTAACACTGAAATCATTCTCATGAAGAGTTAGCTTCAGGTTTTCAGAGGAAAAAAGAAGATTGAATATTGTACTTAGAATGAATGGAAATGACTCTATTTATAGGTTAAAGGGGTCAGTTAGTTAGAAGAATTAGTTATGTGTTAACAACTTATAAGAGTGAGAAAAGGTCAACAGTGGTTAAGAGTGAGAATATGTCATAGTATTAGTCAATCTTAAGTTTTATTAGAATATCCAACAGTCCCCCTAAAACTTGAGTTTTAGGAAAGAAAGAAAAAAACAACAAATCATAAAACACGAATCAAGATTGGACAATCTCATACTGTGAATTCGGGGTAGATAGCTTGCGGCCTTAAATTTAGCATTAGTGCATTCATCGTTACCTGAGAGACATAATGAACTCCACATTAAATTAGGCCTCTTTAACTAGATAAAGACACACACACACACAGTAAGTTCTCGACTATTGAGCGAGCGAATTGAGTGTTAATAGTCATGCTCGCAGTAACTGACTCATGAGAGTTTCTAGAGGTCAGCCCTGCCCCCTAGCCGTGCCATCACGGTTCCTCTCACATAGGTAAGTCCTCCAAAGGTACTACAGTTGAATGTTATATCCTCCATATTACGTGCGTTGGATCATATTAAGAGCTTAACTCATTCGTACCTAGCTGTATCATAAGAGCATCATTACTATAAAAAGGGCAGTAGCTATTACATATAAGATATAACTATATCCGGGTCGATACTCCACAAGAGTATCACCACTCCAGTTTGTTTTATCACATTGAACCTCTTTCATAAAACCAACTCCCAATCAAATAATTTGGGTTTTCGCTATCGGAAAACTCTACTGTAGGCTTAACCCTATCTCCCTCAATGAATTTAGGACCACGCTCCTAGAAAGACTCTTAGTCAAAATGATTGTTCAGAGTCAGACAATGATTTAACAACCTTTTATTTCTCAAGTGGTGATGGCAAGATGTTTAACTCTTTATGACTATAATAAGATAATTATAAAGTTTTTCCATTTTACTTTAATCTCAAAATGAGTAAATTATCCATATTGGCTTATGACAAAGCATAAATATATTGCATTTGACTATTCAAGTATTTAAGGTATATATGTATATATATGCTGAAGAATAATCAAGAAATTTATGCTTGTCAAATGTCATAGAATGCACACTTAGAATTAAAGTTTAAGTATTAACATGTAATTCAGATATGAAAAATATAATTTAAGCATACATTTGATCAAAACTTTAAGAACTATATATGTACTAGAGAAAAAATATTTATTATCCATTCTACTCACTTTATTAAGACATTGATGATGTCATAGGTGTGAATTTAATATCTTATAAGATGACTGCAAATTGGTTCCTTGCCAGTTAATAAAGCATCCTAATTTATCTTGCCATGTATATTCTTAATAGTATCCGAATTTTTATCTTAAATAAATTACCATTGTCTTAACTTTGTGGTTAGAATATAAAACTTAATTTCTCTTTTTACAGTAACTTGTTCATGTTTTCACAAATAATACATGCATATAAGTATGCATTATAATTCTTTAGTTTTGAAAATATGTCACATTTAAAATATTCAAAAAAATTTAAATGATTTGAAAAGTATTTACAAATAATAATGAAAATTATAATTACATAATTATGCCCTCAAAATTTTAAAATTTGAAATTTAATATACACACACACACACAATTGAAGTTTAATATTTTTCACAACATACATAAGAATTTTTCGTCATAATTTTTTAATTGTTAAAATCAAGAAAACTCTTAAATAGGAGGTATATAAATTTTGATAGTTATGAATATAATTTTAATAAATATAATAGTTAAATCTATATATGATATTTTTTAACTTGATATAATACCAATTACATCTTATTACTTGAAAGCCATCAATTAAATGAAATAATTAAATATTATATTTTAAACTATAAAAGTTTTAATTTTATCTCTTAGTAATGGAAGATTATAATTTTTTTTAAAAGATCAAATTAAAGTTTGATTTATAATGAGCCCAATAGAGCCAAATATTAGATTATAATTTTTTTTGCAAGATAACTTTAATTGATTCCAATTAGTATTGGATGCGGGGCAAAGCCGCATATGACGGTTTAATAATCTCGCACATAGCTAGAATTTTTATTTAATATAAACATTTATATGAGCTCAAATTATAAGATTTGTTCATACAAATATAATGTCACACGTAACACATTTTTTCTAATTATACCTTCAACATTATCAAATTGTTTGGAATTTTCAACCTTACATTGTTACTCATACTAGATTTTCTAGAGTATAAATTAGGATTCCAATTCTAACTAATTTAGAATGTTTCGATCATGATTTACATCAAACTCAAATATGAAAGATAGTTAAAATTAGATCCAACCATAATATGTAATCAAGACTAATTCTAGATAGATTCAGGCATGTCATATATATTTGTGTGAAAGTTACCAATTTTACCAGTCTAGTTGGCCAGATCGGCGTAACTCAAGTGGGAGATTTTTCGTTTTAGCGTTCTTTAATTACATAACTACATTGAGTACCCTTCCTTAATTAAAAACTAATTGTATAGAATTTCAAGAATTTGTTAGAGTAATAATTTAGAAAATAAGAATTAAGCAATCTCGAATGTAATATCTCTATTTCATGAAACATGTATTGCATGTAATAAGAATGAATTATTCCTATTCTATGAAACTACTTTTCTAATTAACTGCAGCTAAGAGGTAAGAGTTTAAATAATACATTAATTAAAAACAATTTAATTATAAGAAATAGATTATTACAAGAAAGACCTTGTAAGAATTTGTAAAGATATTTTACAAGAGGTAGTATTAAATAAGACCAGAAAGGATCTTGCAATAATGTAACAAGATAAAAAAAAGATGTGAAATAATTTAATAAGCTCTTATAAATAATTTTAAAAAGATCTTGTCAATAATTTACTATGAACTTGTAATAAAATAATTTAATAACATCTTATCATTTAGAAGAATAAGATCATGTAAATAAGATCTTGAAAATTCCTGCATGAAATATTTATGACGAGAAATTAGTGTTTAATTAACTAATTAATTTGCAAAACTAATTACAATTAACCTTTAGAAATAAACTACAAGAATCCAAGAGAATAATTTGCAATATTTTTTGATAATCAATTTTCTAGCAATAAGATAAATAATTATTAGAACAACATAGCAATGAAATAATTAATTAACTAATGATAAGAATATCTAATTAAATCTAGCAAGTAATAATCAATTTAATTTGTGAAGATATAATTATTTAATTGCAAGAAACAATTAACAATCCACCATGCAGAAATTGATTAACAAGCTTACATTATTAAATAATATTCTTGTAATAGGAGGGAGAAAACAAGATCAACATTGAACAAAGGCATCTCCTGATATCCCCTTGAGATATACTTATAGATACAATTAGGATCCAAAAGTTTACTTTTAAAGGCTTAGAATAATCAATTAAAACCGGTACGAATTCTACCCATTCATGGAATATAAAATATAATCTGCAAGATCATGTATAAGAGTCTTCTTATTCAATAAAATTGATTTGTAAAAAATTAAACTTATATGTAGCTCCTTATAAACTCATTGTCACGCCCCACTTCCCAAAATACGTGAAAACATCACGTGACGATAGTTGACGACACATATACGCAGGAAATACCACACATGTACATCTAAGCCTAATGTAACCTGAGAAAGTTATATAAATCAATTATGAATGCAATAAAATCACTGCAATATGACATATAAATTCTACACAAAAATACATTATTATATGAATAATCGAATAAAATAAAGGCCGAGTCCAAAAAATATGCCCAAAATCAGATGATCAAGTGAAGGAAACTCCAACTCTTCACGATCCTATCCAAATACCTGATCAGCAAAATGAGATAATCCTAGACATGAATATGCAAATCCATGAGAGTCAGAAAACTCTGATTGAGTGTGTAAAATGAGGGAACGTGCAGTACAATATAACATAATAATATAATAATAAACAATGCATTTTAATTACTTGACAAATATATTATCAGTACAATAATATATGATACATGAATAAACAGTGATAAAGACAATCAGTGCTAAAATTGCGGTCAGGTGTTTAATATGTTATGTATATACGATCAAGTGAACACACATCCATTTACGATACATTATTGAAGGTCTATTTTTATTAATTATGTTAGCGAATACCAATTGTGTGTTTTAAGTGTATCCCATATATACCGGGACCACAACCTAGATGCCTGTCTGTCACTGAACAGGCCCTACCGCTAGGTACTCAATAGTAAATAGTATAACTGTATAACAGTAGAAAAATAAACAGACGTGATGCTAGTCATCCCCCGAAACCCCGTAATGGAACTGTATTTCGACTGCGTAACATGTATCGTAGATCCACCCAAAATACAGATGCTGTCTCCTCTGTCAATATCAATCCCGATCTTAGTTGTCTAATGTAATATTATTTAGATTACTAGGATTAATCAATGTCTATGTTACCTAATCACTGGGATAACACGATGACTGTATTGTAATAATGTCAACAGTGTAAACATGATATCCATATAATAATGTAACAAGACGATGGTGTTACTGTTTGACAATTATTTTTTAGTGATTTTAGTAACACGAACAATATTGTTATCAGGTAAATATCATGCACTATAAGTCAAGTGAGTTAAAAACACTCACAGAGTCATTTTGGATGCGTAGCTCTGACAATCATGGTTCCAACGCCTCGAGAAAGAGTCGATTTGGCTTCCGAATGACTGATAAATGGCTAGAAAATAAACTCGAATGCTAATAGATCGACTTTGCTTATCGGGTCAGATTCAGAGGGGTCGAGTGTAGGTTTGTGAACAAGATGATATGAACGGAAAGGTCTAAAGAAACAAGCATGAAGTGATGATAAAATAGGGAGATTGAACAATTGATTGATGAAAAGTGCTTATGGATATGTTAATCTATTAGTGAACTTTTGCTAAAAATGATGACGAGATATGTTAATGTTGATGACCACTAACATGACGTCCTAGAAATATTGCATGAATGGAATTTCAAAATGATAAAGCACAAGAACAGCCATGGATTATTCAAGGGGAAAAAACAAGCATGGGATCATTGGGATGTGATCAGAGACATGCAATTGCAAAGAGATTTACGAAAAACTCTTCCCAACATCCTACAATTATGAGATACTGCTTACATGTATCCATCTTTAAGTAAAGCTAATATTTGCAAGAAATCTAGACCAAATTGAGAAACCCAAAGAACAAATTAGGCACAATGAAGTCACTGAATGAACAGTAACCCCAAAACTAGACTGGACTTGGAAAATTCTAGAAAAATATAAAGAAACAAAAAAAAATAAGAATGGATACCTCGTATGTATGCGTACTACAGAATAGTCAAGTGATTTCTTTTCATGTGTACTCTACATTAGTGACCATGGTGCATGTATGCTAATATGTGTAAAAGATAATCAAGTGATTTTGATATAAAAGATGATGATGCTACATAAATTAGTTAATCAAGACTAACTTAATTAGAAATAATATGGATATTACATCCTACAGTAGGATTGGAAGTAAGAGGGAACATATGATTGTCATGCAATGAAGAATATCAAAAGTAATCTACTACAAAGATGCACCCCTGCACGAGGAAATATGAGATCAAGGTTGACAAACTTGAGAATATGAGAGTGTTCATATAATTTGCGCACCCTAAACAAATTGACCACATGTAACAAGCTTGAAATAGATTAGAATAGGCAAGGGAAAAAATATCACCCATCACAAATTATGTTGTTGTCTCCCGTGTGCCGCGCGCGAAGAGAGGAAGTGGCTGGACTGCTGTCGGGCTCGTGTTTGTGGCGACGGTCGTGCAGGCGACGGTGGGCCGCGGAAGGAGCTTGGGCATGAGGTTCGGCGGGGTTCCTGGCGGAGGCGCGGCGCTGGGGTCTGCATGGCGGCGGCGGTCCGGTGTGCAGGGAAGAAGAAGAACATGGCGGCTAGGTTTTGGGTTTCCTTAGGGTTAGAGGGAGACGAGATATAGATAGGGGATGAAGAGAGAGATATATAAATGGATTGATATGGGATTGTTCTGGTTGGGCTGAGGAAAAGAAAATAAAAGAAGAAAAAGAAAATGAGTTAGAGGAAAGAGAAATGGGCGGGCTATTAAGCTTTCGACAAATTGAAACAGAAAAGAAGTAAAGTGTGGGCTAGGGCTTCATGCTGGCTTGTCATCTCATATTACAATTTTGATGATAATAATAATAATAATACGTAATATATACATATATTTATAAACACACGCATACTTATATAAATTCAAAACATGAATATTATATATAAATACACACCACACGCATGTATTTATACACATAAATAAAATAAAATAATCAATAATAATGATGATAAGCAAATAAATGTTTAAAAATATTAATATAATATTTTTATCTAGGGGATATTACACTCATTCACATCTTCAGCATGGATCAAGGCTCAAAAATGACACCAATAAGAAATTACCCATTACACATCAATATTCAATAAATAAGAAACTAGATCCACTATCAAAAGTTTATAGCTTTATATTTCTATTATTTGTTTCCCTAAAATTAAATAATTGCTGATAATATGAGCAACTATTTAGGATATTGCAAGACAGTTTTTTTTTAATCGCCTCATATTCAAGACTAAATGACATTGACATGTTGGTTGAATTTTAATGCCGGCAAAATGCTTGCATGAACAGAATTTCAAACTGCTTGTTCTTCTTTAAGAGGAATACCATACTGCTATGAAATATTTGAATAAATGTCATAATAGTCATTTTTATTACAACATAGATTATTTGAAATAAGAAAATTTTTAAAGCAGAAATGCAAATTGTTTTTGGAATACAAAAAGCTTTCACTTGATGGCATTGATTACTAGAAGAGCATAAATTGTTGATGCAACTATTTAAATTTTCTTGACCTTGATGGGACTTTCACTTATTTATTACAGTAACTGAGTAATTGTATGAAGATTTAAATTTTAGGAATAAATAACAGATATATACTACTTGTCTTCTAAATTCAATTAATTTATAGGAAATAGGAAATATATTAAATGAATAGGAGAAACTGTACACACACACACCCCCTCCTTTTTCTGATCTTTTAGATTGTTGAAATTGTGTACTATTTTTTTTGATTTAAACATGCAATTCAAAATTTTAATATTTCATAAAACAAATAAAATCATAGCAAAAACCTAGCATGCAATATTAGAAATTAAAGCACAAAAAAAATAAACTGGCATGGGGAATGAAGTTGCGCTGTCGCTGCCCTAATGGATCAAAAGCCCGTCCCAATCGTTCAGGCTTTGAACTGGCAGTCGTTCTCTAGAGGTAAAAGACCCTGGAGTCACCAGCACCTGACCTAGAACAGTAGATCAGGCCTCTACTCAGACGAAGAAAGATTGCTCAGAAAATAAAAATAAAAAACAAAATTTTTCTTTAACACTGCATCCATTCTCACGAAGAGTATGCCAAGTGTTCAGAGGAAAAGAAGAAGAAAAATGTTGTGTTTAAAATGATTGAAAATGACTCTATTTATAGGTTAAGTGTAACCCCCTGATCCCCGGTGTACGTATCACCGTATCGGTACGCGATACGACGTACAAAAATTGATTTGACCTCCGTAGTAATCCAATTGAGCTGATTTCAGTTTCTAAAATCATTTTCTAATATTTGAGATTTTTCAGGATTTTCTGGAATTTTTCTGGATTAATTTGGAAAATCTCCGTTGTCGGTGTCGATCGATACCGATAACCGGCCTTCTGATTTTTATTTCACAAACGGAGTCGTATTTTGAGAATCCGCTTTCACCAAATATCTTAGAATCGTGTTATCTACGTTCGGGTATTTTTGGGGAATTTTCTGAATTTATCAAAAATCCGGCCAAATCTGGTGTCGCCCGTATCGGCGAGACACTTCGGGATTTTTAATTTACAAACCGGATTGAGTCTTGACAAACCGTCTTCATCTTACACCTCCAGATAATATTCTCTATTTTCTGTAATTTTTGGGTACCGTTCGGAGTTCGTCAAATTTTAGGCAAATATTATATTATTAAAATATTATTTTATACCTTTTTCTTTTTCTTTTCTTTTCCCTTCCCTTCTCTTCTTCTCTGGCTTCGTCCAGAGAATTCCCACCGACCTTCTTCCCCTTTTAAAATCCTCTCTCTCTCTTTCCTCCCAAAAACTCCCTCTCCTCTCTCTCTCTCTCTCGCGCTCTGTTGACACCGCCGGCAGGGCGGAGCCGCCGGCGGTGGCGCGACGCCGGCGGGGCTGGCCGCCGCCAGCCCCGGCCCCCCCTTTCTCTTCCTCTTTTCTCTCTCTCCCTCCATCCCTCTCTCTTCTCCTCTCTGCAAGGCTGCCCCGGCGGCTAGGGCGCCGGAGCAGCGCCGGAGCAGTGCCGGCGGCGGGCGCACGCCGGCGGCAGGCGCGGGCGCGCGCGGGCGGCGATGGCCGGCGGCGGGGGCACCGGCCCCGCCCTCGTCCTCTCCTCCCTTCTCGCGGTGGAGCCCCGACCTGGGGCGCCGGAGCAACGCCGGCGCCGACGGAGCGCCGGCGTCGGCCAGGCGCGCGCCGGGCGGTGGCCGCGCACGCAGGTGGGCGGGCGCGCGGCGGCGGGCGCAGGCGGCGGCAGCAGCAGCACGCTGCTGCTGCTGTTGGGTTATTGGGTGAAAACCCAATAACGGGTTTGGGTATGGGTTAAAACCCGAACCCGACCCGTTTACACCCAAACCCGACCCGAAAAGGTATAATTTCATTTAAGCCCCTGTAAATTTTTAAATTACTTTTAGGCCCCTGCAAAATTACAAATAGCCCCCTGGATAATTTCAGATATTACATATTTAACCCTATATTATTCCTTTCAGTATTCGGGCGATATCGGGAGCATTCGGATTCCGATTGGAACGATTTTGGATCCGTTGCGATCGTGGGAACGAGAGCTACAGTCCTGTAGCCAGTTTGTGAGTGTTTTCTTTTTATAAATTATATTTTATCATGATTCATATCTTGGTTGATTGCCTAATTAAAAATAAAATATGATTATTGGTAAATCATGATAATTATGGTAATCCCTGCAATTAAGGCACAATAAGTATACAGATTGATGGGTTAATTAATGAGATGAGGTAACCATAGTAACAAGACATACGTCGTATTGTACCGCCACTGTCCCACGGATCATTGGGTCACCATATTAGTGTATACCATTACTTCATGTAGTAGCTCATAGTTAGATAACTATCGTCACATGAATACTGATTCAGGGTATTTGACGACACTACACTTGACAGGACTACTAGACACCATTAGTACATGCATCGGTATCAGCATTACACGGCTAAGTAGTTCACTAGACATGATAATACACTGACCACTAATATGTCATGGATTAGTGAGACATAGATCGATTATACGGATTAGTGCTACTCATAGGCATTCCACTGGTACACGGATATAACCATGCACGGACTACCGCATTATCACTGTTACACGTGCTTGTTATGTTTACATATCACTGTGACATATGCATGTCATGTTTACCTAGTACTGTTACACTTGCATGTCATGTTTACATATCACGACCACACATACATTATTGTTGTCATATGGATCCCCATTCCGATTATCAGTATTATTGTTCCATGTTATCAGATACATGTTATATGCTTGTTTCCCGTTACTGATATTGTTAATCCCATTACTGGATACATGTTCCCGTTGCTGATATGGATATTCCCGATACTGGACATGATATGGATATTCCCGTTACTGGACATGACTGCTGTTGATATGCGATGTGTGGAACTAAGTGCCACGTGGATCCAAGCCACGGGGGCCACCTCTAGAATCCCACATCTATTGTTCCCGTTTCCCGGTATATTGTTCATGATATCTTGTTCATGTTATATTGTTCCTGATTCTCGTGATATTGTTCTATGCTATTAACAGAGCTCAGGTCCAGTAATCATGTTACCCGTACCATGTACTGTAATTGTCACATATCAGATCATAAAGATAACTTGGGTATGGGGGAGACTTGACGGTTGACTAGATCTTGTCGGGTGGATGTACTGGATCCATATTGAGGTCCCACTGCAGGGGACCGGGTAGTGCTGGCTACCATCTGTTACTCATGTTACATGTTACAGCTCTAGCGGGCTGGCCCTGGTCTCAGCAGCCAGGGATCTGTTTAAGGCCGTGATCCCGGGTATGCACGGGATACATCCACCCGATAAGAACTCCTCGACCATGGGTTTCCAATTAACATAATAAAACAGTATACACAATAGTGACGTTGGGAACACTTGTTATTTGGTCACTCTCTCGTCTGGATAATGGTACCCGTATGCCATGTCCGGATGGGTTCGACTGGAGTGCGGGCTCCAGTATGAACTGCCAGTGGTATGAGACACTGGAAGAGATTGATTAAAATATCAGGTGGTACTGATTTCTACTATTGTGTCAATCACATGACTTGCCTGATACATGTATACTAACTTGTTACTGTTCCTGTTATTTTGTCTGCTATCATGTTCACTGTGATCTTGCTTACTTGTTACTGTTCCTGTTCATGTTATTGTATCCGCTATCATGTTACCTGTAGACTTTGCTACACTACCTGATACCTATGGTGGCATACTACTCATGCACATGTACACCTTGCATCACATATACTCTGCTTTGCATTGCTTATATGCTATCTAGACACAATACAGTAGCATGTTCATATTGCATATACCCACCTGCATGTTCATTACTATCACATCACCACTAGCATGAACACTCGTCACCACTAGATAACATTATATATCATATAAACTGGAGACGATTAGAGACATGACCAGATGATAACCGGTTAGGTGGTGATGGTATTAAAAGACGACATGTCTGTATATTTCACTGCTTACATGTTTATATATTTCTATCGCTTATGATATGCTTATTATATGGTAGACACCATCATGGATCTATAGTAGTATCATGTTTATAGTACTATAGTATATATTACTGCCTCCTTCATTTTACCACTCACTAGGTCGCTTTCTGACGACCCTGGGTTTGCATGCCCAGATTGGAGATCCGCGTACCGTAGTATCCGAGAGTACCTTGGAGTCACATCGGAGCTTCCGCATCGGGACTATTCCTAGGTATCTTGGTATATTATTTTCGTTATCTTATTTGTCTCCATTTTTCATATCTGTTACGATCGCTGACCTCTTTCTGCAGGTATTCTTGTACTGCTTTTATGCTGGACCTCATGTTTATATGGAGGTAATGTACTGTACTGAGGCTTAACGTACGCGTGAGCGTGTATGCACCTCGCGTATGTACGTCGCCATAACGTCCCCGTACCTACGGGATCGGGGCGTTACATTAAGTGTAGAAGAATTTGCTATGTGTTAACAACTTGTTAGAGTAAGAATAGATTAACAGTGGTTAAGAGTGAGAATATGTTATAGTAATTAATCAGTTAAGCCATAATTTAATTGTATTAGTTAAAAAATAGTCATTATTTCCAATAATCTCCACCACCCAATTGTGTCTCACGAGCAGGGGAAGGGCCTTGGTCGGATCGGCACTCGAGACTTCAAGGCGCAGCTCGTCCTGCCATTAATTGTGGACTTTGTCAATAGGTTTGAAGGAGGGCTCCGAGGGATACAGAAGAGGAACCATGAGAGGGCTGCGGAGATGGGGAAGATGCCAGCTGATTCTTGGAATACAGGCCTCGGATCACCACTGGATATGTGTTCGAACATGGTCATGATGAGAAGATTGCAAGCTGAGGACGCATCTGCGATAGGAATTCAAAATTGAAGTTCACATTTATTACCACAGTGAAGTATGCGAGAATCTCTCACCAGGTTTATAATATAATGTGATGGATGACTATTACAGGCTCTGAGATGCAATAAGCAAGCTCATTCAAAATGGATTTAGCTGTAGGATGTGTTGTGACAAAATTGATATTTTATAATACCAATTGTTACTTTGACAATATGATCAGTATTTGTAAAAGAAAACTATTATAAAGTAAATTAGTAATACCTAAACAAAAGAGTAAAAAGAAAGCACACGAGGATTTAACGTGAGTCGGCTCAAACTTGCTCTACGTCCACCAGGAGAGAACTTGAGAGAGCTTTATTGATAACTTGGTACAAAAAGATCTAACCTTCCTCTTGATGCAACAAGAGTATTCATCTTCCCCTTGAATTTATGCCTTATATTATCTTATCTTTATGCACCTTCACCTTACTCCTCTCTTTACTTGGCTTCTTCCTAATCTCTTTGGTGTTCTCCACCTTTTTCTCCTTGAGATCAGCTTGGTTGAGGCAATTAAAATACTTAATTATATACAACTTTTATTTATAGAATTTTACAGTACAACTCCTATTTGGATTATGAGATGATCTTGACCTTTGGATGGTTAAAAAATCTTAATCAATCCTTTTAGAAGTTGATCTCCTTCATCTAGAAGGATTCTAAACCATTTGATTCTAGAAATAAACCTTCATTGAATAGGAATCTAATCCAATTCGTATCCTATCAGAATAAGAAAACTCACAAATCGCCTGAAAAAGAAAACTTCTTCACCTTGATTTGCTTCTTCTGCTTCAAGTCATTGTCCTTTCCAACTCAATTGGATTTTCTTGGACCATCATCTCCTCTTGAAAATAAGACAAAATCCTAACAATTTCCATCTTGACTTGATTTTCAAGCCTTTAGTAAAACAACTTGAGATTTTGGATTAATACTTTGATTCTTTTCTTGGTTGTAACCATACCGTGAAGTCTTTAATTCCTGTCCCTCTCCTCAGGGCCTTTGATTGATCTACCGTCATAGCTTGGGCCATCTCGGGCCTTACCCGAATGCACAATTTTTCCTTCCCGCAACACTTTGACCCGGTTTACGTCCCGTTGTAGTCTTCCTTGAAGCTCCACCTCGCGATAAACTCCCTTTCAAGCTTATCCTTAAAACTTCACCTCGAATTGAGGTTCCTTCTTTCAGCTTGTATAACCTTCCACGCTCCTCTCCTTCCAGGATTACCCTGTCTCCCTGGCTAACTGTGACGACACCTTATTGCACTTGGATCCGACATCCTTCTTCGTCGAGCACCCTTATGGATATTAGATTGTAGCTGCTTCCAGGACATACCAGACTGCCTCCAGAGCACACACTGTCCCATCTCTTTCTGTCAGTGCCAATGACCGTCCCAGTGCCAATGACCTTGCAAGTGAGCCATCCACCATCTTGACAATCCCTTCCTCCTTTACAACCAAGGAGTTGGATAGCTCCTTTTAGGAACATACATGACCGTACTACCTAAATCAAATATCTAACTTTTACCGTGAGAACTGTTATCCTTGTATGAAACTATTAATACTTCAGTGTCCTTTACACCGCTTAATGCTACCTCTGCCTCCGCAACTTGCCCTTTTTTCTTCAACCACTCTTATCGATACTTACAGTCATTCTTACAATGACCTTCCCTGTGACAAAAGTGACACGCCTTTGACGCGCCTGGACCTTTCTTTTCTTCTCCTCTTCCTTTCCTTCTCGTGACCACCAAACCCAATCCTGTCTGCTCCTCTTGATTTGGTCTTTTTCTAATTTCATTAGGTAAGAGAGTTGACGTGACCTCCTCTAAGATGAGAGTTTCCTTATCGTAGAGTATGGTGGTGATAATGTGATCATATGATTTTGGAAGCGAACTGAGAAGTATCAACGTTTTGTCATTCTCATCGATCTTGACATCAACAGCTAGAAGCTCACTGATGATCTTATTGAAGAATTTAAATTTGTAGCCGTTTCTTTATCCATCACGTTGGATATCACCTCGTCTGCGAGATATGGATCGTGCTTGCTGCCTTTACATTCATCTCCTCATAATCCTCATCTGACGTACATGCAGGTCTTTGATGGCTTACCCTGCAAGGTCTTGTGGAGATCTTGTTGCATAAGCAACGTCTTCACCCTCTTTGTCATAAGCCAAAATTTATTTTGCCATTGAACTTCTCGAACTTGAACTTCGTCGTAGAACTTTCTATTTTCGACATATCGTCCTTCGTCAACATTTAGCTCTGATACCAATTGTTATGACGAAATTGATATTCTACGATATCAATTGTTACTCTCAGGATTGACTTTTACGGAACTTGGCAATACCTAGATAAAAGAGTAAAAAAGAAAGCATATGAGGATTTAACGTAATTCGGCCCAAACTTGGCCTACGTTCACGGGGAGAGAACTTGGGAGAGTTTTATTAATAACTTGGTATAAAGAGATCTAACCTTCCTCTTGATGCAACAAGAGTATTCACCTTCCCCTTAAATTTATGTCTTAGATTATAAGAGTATTACCTTATCTCTATGTGCCTTGGTGCAGCTATACCATTATGCTATAGGGATATAGCCAATTGAAAAGCCTACAAGCAGAAATGTCTCATTTAAACTATAAGGTAAGATAAAGGAGTCCTCAAAATCAAAAATTATGTTTAAATATAATTTAGATAAACTTCTATGTTGCTCTCCTTAGGTGTCAACTTAAAAGGGTTCCATTTTTGGCCCAGCTTACTTTGGCCCCCTACGGATGAGATTTAGGAAATTTCTGTGAACACAGGTTCATCAAGCTATTTAAATGCCGTATGTTTAAGACTTGTTGACATATCCTAAAACCATTAAACAAGGTTATTAACCAAACAGGTAAATTTCATGTTATGATGATATATAGATGGAAAATTTAGATATCCATATTTCTCCACCATAGAGCTAGCATGAAACTCAGTACATAAAGATATGCCAAATAAAAGAAAAGATCAATGGAATGTGTTTGGGGAAAGCCACATAAAGCAAGTTGCATAAAGAATAAAAGAACTTATTCCAGGAACCAAGACTTGTTTTAATTCAGGAGGAGTTTCTAATACATGTAGCTGAAAGTCAATTTAAAGAGACTCCTAAGATGGCAACAATAGGCAATATGTCAATTCATTAAGAGAACCCTATATAGGCTGGATGGCAATTTACAAGGACAAGATCAATTGTCAAAGAGAAGCTAACCAGAAAAGAAACTCCTTCAACAAAAATTAAGATATTACATAATGCTAGCAACAAAAACAAAGACAATTTAAACCAAGGGAACCTAATGTCATAAGTCCAGCTTTACTCATGGGCTTTGAAAAAAACATCATTCAGCTTTATGATGTGATGCAGCAGCCTGAAGGCACTGAATAATATGCAACTGAATACAGAATCACAAAATCATTGAGAAGATAATGTTCTGTTTGAGGTGGAGAAATTTTTTTTTTTGGGGGGGTGGAATCAAGCAATCCAAGGCTCAAATTCCAGCCCAATAGTTAAAGTGACCACCAACAATGAACTATGATGTACACACAAAACCAATATTGTCCTCTAAAAAACAAACTCCAAGAAATCACACCAGGAATTAGAATAAAAAAAAAATGAAACAAATGGCTTGTAGAATTCATAAAAGAACATCAAGAAATTCTTTTTATATGCCACTCAATGTCATTTTGATTTACATGCAAGATTACCTGTTTCTGAATAAAAGAGCCCGAAAGTTAAGGCTCGGCTGGCTTTTAGAATTTTTTTTTCCCATTACACTGAAGAATATACAAAGTGTTTCTACCTTCAGGTCAAAATTTTAAAAATAAAATGAAATTAAAAGGTCCATAGTTTGAAATGCAATCCTGGATCCTTCTTCATTATGGTTCAGTTGATATCAAGTGGCTACTCAACAAGTATATTTAAAATAGTTTTGAAACTGTACAAATATATTGAAAAACTGACAAAAAAGAGATTAAGGAATCCATGCCTACTGTAAGTATTGAAGCAAGAACTGCCAGTACAGCCTAAGGAATATATGAAAGTGCCCTGATACAAAAAGTATTTTGTCAGTCCATTTTTAATACACATTTATTCATCAAGACAAAAAGAAAGGAGAAAGGAGAAACATGAAAACCCAACAAGCATCTAGTTTCAAAGATGGTTTATTGCAGATCAAACAATAATATTGGAAATCAGCAGTTAAAATCTAAGACTGTGTTATAAATAACAATTAGAAGGCCTAGTAAGCTCAAATTTTAAGTGGAAAAAAACACACTGATGGTTACACTACTTACAGGAACTAGGACAACAAAAGGGGAAAAAAATGAAAGAAATAAAGAATATGTTACAAAAGTCTTAACCTAGTTGACACTTACAGGACGAGAAAGCCCCATGGTCCAAGATTCAGCTTGATCCATCCCCAAAAAATCCTTTAAAATCTGTTGGCAAGACATAAAACATTTAGGTATTAAGAAGACAAGAAGCAACCAAGTGTCCAGGACTATATAAGCAACCCTGAGCCTATGAATTTTTTCCCCCGAGGAAAGTGAGCTTATCAGGCTTTTCGTTTAATTTTTTTTTCTTGCAAAAAATTAGGGCACAATCTAGTAAAACTATATCATAGCCTCCTCATCAACTTTGTGTATAACAAATTCCTTTCCTGAATGTAATTTTACAATGTTCATAGAAGTAAAGGCCAGCTTAGAGTCCATGTTGTTCCTGACAACAAATCAAGAGATCAAGATTAATCGATCCAATCGGTCAGGTCGGTGAAAATCAAGTGGGAGATTTTTTATTCTACTCAATATTTCTTAATTACAAAACTATCTTTCAAATCCCTTCTTTAGACAAGAATCAGATTGGTGTTTAATCAGTCTCATATGAGTAACAAATCAGCAAGATAAATAATTCAATAATAATTTATTTAGGAATAATATTTATTAAAATAAATATTCTAGTATGAATACCTTATTCAGCATAATTTCTGTAATAAGAACATTAGTTCAAAACGACAGAGAATATATTGAAACTCAATAATTCTACGATCAATATTTATACAAGATAAATATTTATTAACTGTAATTTGTGCATAACTGAAAGTTTGTATAAACAAGCAGAGTAACAGAATAATAATCAGATTTTGGAGTGAAGTATGTGTAAAGCGAATCTCCTTAAAATAATTACGTCCCCCGCTACAGTGCATGCAGGATAATGAACGCTGATCTCCCAAGATACAACACTTCTATACGTGTTTTGCGCAGTACTTTGTAGAACTACGTACAATCGAATTAAAGTAAACCCATACGTTCCACTTGACCTGAAGTTGAAACGAACCAAAGGACTGCAAAAATTCTAAAGAACGAACCTTGTATTTAGAGAAGAGAAGAAGGAAAATGAATTCAGATTTATTTTTGGGTTATTTTTTTGGAGTGGTATTCTGTCTTTTATATAGGAATCAGAGGAAATGTTTCGATTGTAACAGGTACAACCCTTCCGAACAGGTACATCTGTTCGGTCGGAACAAGCACAACCTTTTTGAATAGACACACCTATTCGCCAAATAGACACATCCGTTCACCGAAACGGGCTGTCTCCGACCAAACACATTCATTCGGTCGGAACAAGTACAACCGTTCCGGATAGACAAGTCCGTTCGCCAAACACCATTTTCAATGTTGGACAAAAGAGTTTTTATTCTTTTTGGTCCCATTTAGTTGCTATTCTAGGCCAACTCCCAACTTGAATATCTCATTCATTCGGAAATAGAGTTGAACATGTAAATATGCCAATGGAAGAAAAGTACATTCTAACTATCTACCGCTCATTTTGAGTAGCGGGTGTCGCCTAAAATTCAGCTCAAATTTCTTTAAAAACTCATTTAGTTAATTTTAAGTTTCCAACGGCCCAAAAGGACATGGGAAATTTCCCAATTTGACAAAATGTTTTTCGCTAACATATTGTCACCAAATTAAATCACAGTCACCTCTCCAATTTTCTAAAGGTTTGCACAATTCTTTCATTATACATGTCACAATTTGATCAATGAAATCCGATCAAACAGGAGAGAGAGAAAAAGGAGGGACCTTTTCGACGGGGAGGGTGTATAGAGCGGCGATGAGGAGCAAGGCGAGACAGATCCTGAAGAGGGACGAGGAGGAGACGGCCATTGATGAGAGTAGCCTCCGTCGCCACGGCCGACACTCCTCCTCCTCGTCCCCCTTCCACGGCGTTCACACCCGATCTCTATGTTGAGTGGTAGTGACAGTCAGTCGCGATTGATACTCGATTAGCATCAGCCACGGCAGCAACGGCCATGATATTCTTTAAAAAGCCTATGTCGTGCAAGTCAGAAATTTCTCTACCGTCTTGATGCTTGGCTCTCTGACCATTTTGTGCACACATCCCACCCTTGTAGTGTCGAAAGTCGATGGATCCTTTTTAACGTGAGCTTTGCGCGTATTCACTTTGATCTCCTCGATTGCTACTTCCAACAGCATCGCCTTCACTTCCTCATCAGCCGATGGATCCCACTGCTTGAAAATATCTCTTGCACACCGATTGTTTGGAGTAGTGATCCGTTGCCTCCGGCATCTTGTCTACCCGTTCCGACGCCAACGAGTGCAGCACCTTGAGCTCGACATTGATCGATCTACACGAAGCAGCACTCGTACTTGTATCGGAAACTTGCCCCCATCACCATCCACCAGCTCCTTCACGTACGAGTTTTGATCCAAAGGTTCAAAACTTATGTTGAACAAGCCGTTGCTCCAAGGCGAAAGGATAGAGTAATTTGTGTCTGTCAATTCCAGGACAAAGATTACTTTATCCTTTCGGCTTGCAGCAACGGTTTGTTCAACATAAGTTTCGAACCCTGCGACCTCTCTCACCTCTCATCACAAGCGAACAACTCAGCTTTGAAGCTTATCAATGCGAGGACTCGTGACGAGAGCGGGACAAAGATGTCGAAAGGATTCCCATAAAGGAGGCAAAGGTTGAGAAGAATCAAGAAATGAGAGGAAATGATGTGTGTATGAAGAAAAATAAACAATTTCAGAGGAGAAGAGAAGCAGATATCATGCATGTAACACTACTAGTACTAGATAAGGCTGCTGACAGTAGTCGATGCATGATGCTCTACGAGGAAAAACAATTATTTAGAAGAATGACCGAAAATTGATTATTAGCAGTCAGTAAAACTGTCCAAGTTTGAACACGAACCATACTACTTCACTAGTATGTCTATAAGCAGATTCTTGAAACCAGAAACTCCTGAGAGCTGATCACTAGGTTAGTTCATTTCGGTGACTTGGATAGATTAAAAAAAGATTAATTAAGAGACAAATTAAAACATAGCTTAATTTAGGGCCACTAGTTATAGTCAAAAGTAGTAAAGTAAAGCGCTCAGATTATTATTCCGAAAAGATCAGCTGAAAAGTTCGGTCTGCGCAGCCCCCACCACACAACAACGCTACTAGTACTGCTACTACTACTAATTTTTTGGGTTTATCGTCGGTGCCAAAGGTCTCAGTAGGCCGCACGGACACTCGCTCGTCTCTTCTCTCGTTCATCTTCACCTCATCTCTCTGCGTGCGCTCCCCCATCATCAACACTAACGGCTTTGAAAGTGACCCACTCCCGGCGTGGGCCCCACCTACCTAGCTCGCTAGTGCGGGTGGGTGGCCTCCAGCTTCTAGGGGAACTTTATGCTCATGCTCTGCGTTGACATCGACGGCAGTGACAGTGGTGATTACATCTGCCGGTTCGTTGTTACCACCAGTGGCGGCGGCGGAGGCGGCGGAGATGGTCATGTTCTTCTTGAGAAACCCCATCCCCATGTTGTCCATTAATTCCCCATTCAGGAATTTCTGCACAATCTTGATGCTCGGATCTCTGGCAACCAGCTTCCACGCTTGCTCCGCCTCCTCCCCCTCCCCTCGTTTACGAAACGCTTCCGTGGCGTCCACTCTGTGCACTTCCCACCCCAGCAGCGTTGAAAAACGCCGAATCTTCTGCAACTGATTGCAAGTCAGCTCGCAAGTGCTTTCCTTAATCTCATCAATTGCATCTTTCAGCAGCCTCGCCTTCGTCATCTCGTCGGCGAGGGACAGCTCAGCTCGAAAAAACCGATCCATCTCTCGAACTCCAATAGATTTTCTTATCCCTTTGGTGTAGTCTGCCGCCTCCGGCTCGAACACCCCCCTGGCCTCCTCCAACAGCCCCATCTCCACCATCTTGTCCACCCGTGCCGACACGAACGAGTGCAGCACCGGCAGCTCGACGTCGATCCACACGAAGCAGCAATCGTACTTCGATTCAAACTTGCCTCCGTCACCAATCACAAGCTCTTCGATGTACGAGTTCGAGCCCCCCGCGATGACAGGCAGCCGGTGGCGGGCCAGAATGGCCTCCACGGCCCTGGTGGCCTCGCGGCGGAAGTCAGCGGCCGTGAATTCCGCGTCGGGGTGGACCCCACCGATGAGGTGGTGGGGGATGCCGGCGCACTCCTCGTCGGTGACCTTGTTGGTTATGACATTGAGGCCGGTGTAGACCTGCATCTTGTCGGAATTGACCACCTCACCGCCGAAGTGGGTGGCGAGGTCGATGGCGAGCTTCGATTTGCCCGTGCCAGTGGACCCCAAGACAAAGACCACCTTGTCCTTTCCGCGAGTTGCTGGAGGAGCAGCTCGCGGAGAGGCACTGGCTTGCTGGAGGCAAGTCTTGAACCTGTGGCCGTTCTTATCACAGGCAAACGAGTCTGCACGAAGTTCATGACCAGTAACTTGCGACGACCGGGTCAAATGCGGGGACGCGGTGGGAAGGATTTCCATGGGGAGGGAAAGGTCTGCAGATCGAAGGAAGAGACAAAGCTCCATCGATGAGAGAATGTATCAAACACAAATCAAACACCTCCTCATATTTATATACAGACGACAGGGACCTATTGTTAGTTCATGCACATTGAGAGAAAAAGGAAGTGTACCATGTGTAAGTTGAATTGACAGAAAGGCTAGTGGGGAAAATGTGGCAACTTGTTCTTTGATCATGGGTGATTGAAAGTCCAACGAAGTCAAAAAAGGAGACGGGGAGAGCGAAATAAAGTTCAAAATTATATATGTTTATTCTCTAAAATTCAAACAACTTGCTAATTTAGAGATTTAGACATAACGCATATTATTCATTCCATGTTCGAAAAATCATTACTTGCACTTCATCTTAAGATTGAGGGGTCGGGGTGTGATTTATTTCGCTCTAAGTAATTCAAAGTTTAGATATTGCATAAAATGCACGGATATCATTTTAGTTGTAGACGATGGAGAAACAATAATCAGATTAAAATAAACTTACCTTAATAATATTTGAAATAGAATTATCAATAAACATCATTGATATTTGCAAAATTTATAATATTGCTTCAAATATGAAAGTATTTCAAAATGTCTAGATCTTATTCTTCTGATACAAATTAATAAATAGTATTTAAATTCCTAAACTTCTGCTCTTTCAAAATTTGCATTTTGAGCAAAAGTTTCTCTTATATCAAATAATGAAGTTTTCTTATATGATAAGCCAGGCAAAACACCAGGCATAGACCTAAGAGACTTTGGGAGAGTTTTTTGGGTTAAAATATATAACCTTTTTTTTTTATTATTACGTGGCTCATTATGAGACAAAAATCTAGGCATACATTAAACAGGGATTTAGGGGTCTGAGGTGGTTTATTTGCCCAATCTCGACCTACCTAGTTGGATTCTAACCTGTAAGGGGTTTGGATTCGTGTCCGAGAAAGGTATCACACGAATCCAATCCGACCCGATAGCAGCCCTACCCTAAAGTAAAGAGGCAAAAAGCATGCAAATTTCACTAAGTTTTGAGAAACCATACCTTTCGGTTCCATTTGCAGCTTCAAGTGTGGCCAACAGTAGCTAACAGTAGAGACTAGAGTGTGTGACTGTGTGAGGTGGCACGTACGTGTGAAACAATAATACTGGTGCTCTACACACACACACACACTAGATGTCCGATTATAGCAAGGCACGAGTGTTCACTGCACACATTTTTCCTGCGTAGAGGCAAAAGAGGCAGGTGCTAATTGGCACACAGATTTAGCCAATGAACAATATTCACCATTGGTTCATAATGCATGCACGCCAACCCAATTACTGCCAGAAATAGTGAAACATTTCTATTCCTGGCAGGACTAACATTGGTCCACATGCAGCAAATTCTTGCCTGCCCCAAAAAAAATCAAGAATATTTCCTCAAAGGCCACCATGTAGTGCACTCTCTCTTGTCCAGGCTAGATCTAGCTAGATCACAATACAAGAATGTTCCATATATGGAACCGTATGCGTGCAAGGTGCACTCTCTTTAGTCCATATGGAGCAGAATATGTAGGTTCATATAGCTCATTTTCATGAATGTTTGTTTTTTTGTGTGTTGGCCCAGCAAAATGAAGCATCTTAGAGACTAATCTGACCCTTCCGAGTCTCAATAGTCTCCTGTTAAAGTTGGAAAGCTTGTTTTATTGTTTAAAGGATCAATAGTAGTAATAATAATTTGTTTAGTTGTTTAAAGGTTCAAAGAGGGATCAATGACACCAGTGGTCCAATATGGTCAAAATTTCATTTGGGACGAGAATCCTTTGGAATTTAGATTGCGCATATTTTTCTTAGAGTGAGAATCCTTCGAAATTTCTATGTGAAATGCTTGTTTGGATACTTAAATAGAATGATCTTCATGAGCCCAACAATAAAACTCTACATGCAAAGTAACTTTCCCACTTAGAAATTCATAATATATAATCAAAGATAGAACATACAAGCAAAACATGTTCTCGTTGCAAGAACTACATTCTCATTGTACTTATTACTTTTTTCGGTAACAAGATGAAATTATCAATCTTTTAATTTCTCAAAAAAGAAGATGAAATTATCAAGTAACTTTTCATTTCTCAATGGAAAGAAAAACTATATGCGATAATGTAATCCGAAGATCTATCCATCAAACTAAAAATAAATCCTGTGACAACATAATATCCAATTTAAACACTTCTTCTCACTACAAGTTCCTTGCAAAAACTGATAGTATTTTTTCACGGGGGGAAAAATCATTTGAACTAAAATAGCAAGAGAAGGTCTAATTGAGAAAGAAAAGAAAGGTAAAAGATAGAGGTGATGGGGTTGCAACACTTATCTCTGTGCTACTCGATTATCTAGATATCGCCGAAGTTAGCAACCGGATTGATTTGAATATCGCTGGTCACTAGGGACATGGGAGGAGCTGGCGGAGACACTGGAGACCCCTGATAATGCTCTAGATGGAAGAAAATGGGGATACTTTATATTGCAGTAAATGCGAAAAATGTATGGGTGCTGAATAGAGACACGTCTGGAAATGCATGATAATAATCTGGATCGGAAAAATCGGGTACACGTTATATTGCTCAAGGTTGTGATAGAATATATACAGCATATATACAGGAGCTCTGAATAGAAACACATAGAAATGTGTGATAATGTGTGATAATTCTCGAAGTGTCAGAAGGCTAAAAAACTCATTTTCTCTTTTATCAAATGATAATAATTTGTGACCGCCAGCAATCTAGATTCAAGTAAATATGACTAAAGATGCATAAACACCAATATCCATTTTCTATACTCACTCTGTTTGCATGTCTATCAAGATCATTAGATAGGTTTGGAACTTGAGACTCTTTATGACTAAACCCATAGATTTACCTATTATATAAATTAAATAGTGGCAATCAACTCTATAATCTGCGGATCATGTCACGTGACTCTTTTTGATTGGTGATCGGTAAATAGTCGAAGTGCAACTTTATCATGTAAACCACTATCTTGTTAGAGAAATTGGTGGACTTAGGCAGGATTTACTCACTCTCCCAATTCCCAGAAAAAAAAAGAAAAAGAAAAAGAAAAAGAATGATGTAGGAGATCAAGATGAGAACGGTTGATATAAGTTACCTGTCGACAGCTCTTTTCAACTGTCGGCAGGCTTTTACAGAAACTCAATAGTTTACAATCCGGTCAACAACACTCTTCGCCTGTCGATAGATTTTTACAGAAAGACAGAGAATTACAATCCCGTTGATAGCACTCTTCGCCTGTCGATAGATTTTTACAGAAAGACAGAGAATTACAATCCCGTTGATAGCACTCTTCGCCTGTCGACATGCCTGCTGCGTATTAGAGTTTTCCCTAGTTTGTTTAAGAGTTATTTTCTAGGTCTGTTTTGAATTTCAATTTGTTTTATTTCTATTCCTTTATTTAGTTTTCTAGTTAAAGAAATTGATATCACCTAGAGGGGGATGAATAGGTGATGACTATAGATCTATGACAAATAATGCAAGATAAAAACTAACTAACAAGCAAAATAGCAAGGATATGATTAATCACTACAAAGCAATTGCACAAAGTAAACTTAGAGAAGCGAGCAGAGATAGAAAAAGTGAGAGAAAGCAATTGCAAACACGAAGGATTTGTTTCAAGATTCGAGCCACTACTCTACGTTCCTGCTTTCACTGCAATGAAGGATTTAGTACTATTTTTTATCCTGCGAGATCACCACTCTACAACTTCTCTTCAAGAACTATTAGGACACACAAGTCCTTCTCACTTGGTGCCACAACACCTACAACCATGAACCCGCAAGCTCGCTTAAGGTCGCAACTTCTACAACACGAAAAGAGTGATCTTCTTATTGATCACCAAATAGAAAAGCTCACAATACAATCATATAACAGAGATAAGAATTTGTAACTCGGAGATTGATGTGAGAAAAGCTTTGAAGATTGTAAAGTGGAGAAACAAAGCTTTGGGAATTTAGGTTTTAGAATTTTTGCTCAAAGAGTTTTCTTTTGAAAATCCTTTCTAAAAACTTGGGAAATATTGAACAAAATATTAGCACTTTATGCTTAGGGTTTTTGAACAGTATGTATATATATAGGTCAGAATGTGAGAGAGAATCTCAAATAGCCGTTATTAATTAACAAATAAACCATGTTTAACAATATAGCTGTTGGGTCAAATACTGTTAGAACTGGCTTGTCGGTCGACTGGCTGGTCGACAGCCAACTGTCATATTTTTGACCGTTGGGCATCATCGATCGGCCAAGCGGTCGATCGATCTCAGCAGAGAAACATGTTTTGTCAGCCAGTCGAAGGTACAGTCGACCGATGTGCATGAGTGCACAACAGTGCATGTCGGTCGATAGCTCGGTCTGCTGCCCAGTCGACCGTCCGATCGACCTGCCCAAGGCCAAAAACTAAAATCAGAAATGTTTTGAATTTTTTTTGATTTTCATTTGAAATACTTTGAATCTTTGATACAAAATAATGTTCATGTATATTTGTAAAGCACTATGTGTGATCCTTGATCAACACACACAAATATAGAACTTGTTTTGAAAATCTATATATATATATCATTCTCTAAATTGTTCTTTTGCAAAACAAAATACCGTTTTCGAAAATCAATCAAAGTTATTAAAACTATTTTCAATAGTTTAAGAACATAAACAAAGGAAATCTCTTTTTTGTGTGTGTGTGTCAATTTCTAGAGCAATTCAAATCTCTAATCTTGGTTCTAACAAAACTAAATCTTATATTTTTAAGAAAGAAAAATAATTTCTTATAAAATGCTTCCATCTCGTAATCTTCTGAATCTCTTGAGCTTGACACAATATTTGGGTTCTATGAATATTCTTTTATACTTGAGCTCTTGGATTTCTTAGATGACAACTTTCAAGCTTGTGAGTCTTGAGTGAACCTTATCTTTCTTTTGATTTTCCTGAAACGTATATGATAAAGGTTTATTAGTACAAAATAATATTATGAGTTTGTAAACTTAGATTAGATTTTAGTTTTTTTTATTTAAAATTTGGATAAGACTTGATATGTACCGTCTTTTTAGGTGGAATCATACTTCTATTTCGTAATTAGACAAATTTGATTTTACTGTTACTCTTGGTAATGAAATAGTTAGTCTACTTTTCAAATTAAAGTTGTTGGTATTAAAATTCTGATTGATGGTTATATAAATTGAAATTTCTTGCTTCACATCATGAATCTTTGTATGTGAATAGCCTAGGCATTAAGCGAACATTAATTAAAGAATCATTAGAAAATTTAGTACTAGAGGAGTTCGAGAGTCTTAGATTTGATGTATACGGATATTTGTGATCCATTCCTTACAGCTTATTGGAATGGTCACAGATATTTCATCACTTTCACCGATGATTACTCCTATTATGGGTATTTATACTTAGTACATGGGAAATTCTAATAACTTGACATGCTTATAATTTATAAAGCTGAAGCTGAAAATCAACTAAATAGAAATATTAAAGTCGTTTGATCTAACGTGGTGATGAGTACTATGGTAGATATGATGGATCAGGTAGATGTCCAGGATCTTTTATCAATTTTTGAAAGAGTGTGGCATTGTCGCTCAGTACACCATGTCAGGGATATCTTGTCAGAATGGTGTCGCTGAAAGATGAAACTGCACATTAAAGGACATGCTTAGGAGTATAATAGCTCACACTATCCTACCAGAGTCATTATAGAGTGAAGCTTTAAAATGACTGTCTACCTTCTTACTAAAGTACCTAGTAAAAAAGTAACTAAAATCTCATATGAGTTATAGTCTGAAAAAACTCCCAGCACTAAGCATCTCCATGTTAGGGTTGTCCAGCTGAAACTCGACCTTATATGCTACATGAGAAGAAGCTGGACTCAAGAATAGTTAGTGGTTTCTTCGTAGAGTATACTGAGAGGTCTAGAGGATTTAGGTTTTATTGTTCCTCCACTAACAATATAATAGAGATAGATAATACTAAATTTATTGAGAATATTCAAAACAGTGGGAGTCAACTACATAAGGATTTCACATTTAAGGAAGAACATATTGTTATGCGCATAACAACTTTTCAGTAAAATTAGACTAATTGGAGTCATAAAATTAGACTAATTGAAGTCATAAGGTGATACTAATTAGAGTCAAAAAGTTAGACTCGTTGGAGTCATAAAGTTAGACTCGTTTATGTCATAAAGTGTAAACTATATAAATTGTTATTTGATCAGAGGACATTTTCATGCCACACGTCCACATTTGATCTATGTTGTTAAGAGTTCTGAAACTTGTGATGTGGAAGATCCTTCCTCGATTATGTAGAAGGTAACGACCGCCATGTTCAGTGGCAGAACACTTAATGGACCAAATTATTTTGAAATGTGATTTATTGATGGTTAAAGTTTTGATACCATAAAGTTATGTATAATATCCTTCCAGTATGACTTGCTTGGCCCAAGTGGGAGATTGTTAGACTTATTTAGATTAGAGTCTAAATTAATTTAGGCTTACATAAGTCTAATTGGATATTATAAACCTTCTCTATAAGACTATGTTGTTTGACGCAATAAAGATGTAACCCCTCGGTTTTAGATGTACGTGTCACAGTATCAGTAATCGATACAGTGTACAAATTTAATTTGACCTTTTTGATAGTCAGATTGAACTGATTTTAGCTTCAAATATTATTTTACAATATTTTAAATTTTTCAAAATTTTCTGAAATTTTTTTGGATTATTTTGAAAAATCTCCGCAGTCGGCGTCGACCGATACCGATAAACGGCTCTATAATTTTTAATTCACAAATGGATTTGAGTTTTTAGAATTTGCTTCTATATTGTTCTTCAAAATCATATTTTCTACTTTTCAATATTTTTGAGAATTTTTCTGAATTAGTCCAAAATCTGGCCAAACCGGTGTTGACGAGTATCGCTAATACATTACAGGATTTTTAATTTGCAAACCAAACTGAATTTCTTGGATCTAATTTCATATTGGCCCTCAGTATAATATTTACTATTTTACAACATTTTTCAAAACCATTCTGAACTAGTCCAATTTTTACCCATTAAAACAATATTAATTTAATAATATTAAACTACTTTTTTCTTTTCTTCTTTTTCTTTCTTCTTCTACAAGTTTCTCCACCGACCTCCTTAGCTAACCTCCCTTTCTTTATCTCTCTTTTCTCTCACTAATAATTCTCTCACTCTCCTAATCTCACTCTTACATTCCCTAATCTTTCCACCTCTGTCTTTCTTTTCTCTCCAATTTAATCTCTCTCTTCTCCAATCCACCACCACCACCAACCGGCCATCACTATGACCGCCAGTCCCCAACTCCGGCGAGCTCCCCATAGCGGTTATACTCTGGCCAAGCCTCACTTTCCTCTTCTTCACCTTCTCCCACCTCAATTCCACCTCGTCCATATTCTTCCTCCTCTTAAACCCATCACCTAATTCCACAATTTTCGGCACCTCTTTCCCAAATTCCACCACCATTTCTTCCTCATCTCCTCTTCAATAAACCATCATCATCACCCCCACCACCATACTCACTAATTTTATCATCTTCTGCCACATCATCACCATCCCTTCATCACTGCCACCACACCCTCACACCCTCTCCATCCTCCTCCACCCAGGTCCAACCAGGCCCAGTGCCATCGGGCCCCTCCGCCGCACCGCCAACCTTTCATCACACCGCCAGCCCGCTTGGCCAGGCCACCTCCTCTGCTCCCTCCATCCTCTCTCTTGATCTCTCTTTATCTCTCTCTATATATCTCTCTTATCGGATCCCAAACCCTAACCTAATAATTCACATCCAAGCCCATTAACACCAAATCCAAACCCACTAACCCATGTACCCATTTCACTTAAGTTAGATGGATCCGGGTTATTGGATTTAGACCCGACCTGTTAGCAGTCCAAACCCAACCCATTATAAAGGTACTTTTTCATAAACCCCCCTGTATATAAAATATTACATTATATTATTTCTAAATGACAAATCTATTTTATTTATATAATTTTAGTGTTCAGGTTATATCTGAAGCATCCGGAGTCCGATCAGGACAATCCTCGTGCCGCTGAGAGCATAGGAAGATGACCTACATCCCTGTACTAGCTATGTGAGCGTTTTTATTTTATAAATTATATTTTATCATGTTTAATTAAATTGATTGATTGTTTATTTAATAAACCGTGATTATTAATAACTCGTAATTATCGGGAAATCATTGTAATAAGAATATGCATGATGTTTTATTAAACATAATCGATAAAATAATACTTTAATTTGTTTCATGATTTAATATAAAATATAGGTGACTATATCAGACGGTGCATTAAAGGAAATTCCATATTAATAAATACTTTAATAATTATTAAAATGGTTGTGCAGAGTTTGAAAATATGTAGTTGTAAGTAATTTCTTTATCGATAATATTAATATTTATAAAACCGTTATAATGACTATTGATCTAGATATCAAATATCTCCCTGATACTGTCACTAAACCACAGATACACTGGACACTGTATGAGCATGTGTTGTCATGATTGTGAACACCGTTATTACATATACATGTATCATTGTTACACGAACATTCTAGTACACTAGACACGATATTTCATGTAAATATATGTTATGCCGAACAATGTTATTTCATGTACATGCATTACCGTTACACAGATACTATTACACATGACACTATTATTTCATATTCATGTACCACTGATACACGGATACCTATTCCACTGGACACTGTTATTTCATATATTGTATCACCGCTACACAAATACTCTATACACAGTTATTTCATGTTCTTATAACATATTACATAGATTCGCCTGTACACCTGCGTTGATTGTTTCTGTATTCCTGTTGCATAGATCACTGTTCATGTTACCTGCATTACTGTTACTTGAATACTCATGTACTTCTGTTACATTGTATACTTGTTCATGTTACTATATTATTGATAATTTCTGTTAACTTTTTACATGTTATACACATTATTATTCAGTCAGCCTTCATGTATCCTAGTAACCCTGTTATTAGCACAGTCACACTAGCATCCGACGGAACATGTGTGGAATTAAGTGCCACACGGAGCAAAGTGCCACATCACACCTATATGTGGTGGGGGCTGTAAACTGTCTAAAAATCACTGAGGATAAGTCATCAGAGAGCAGACTCTCTACTCCAGACGCGAGGCTAATCAGAGCCATTTATGCAAAGTTAAAACGCAGGGCTCAAAGCCTGCATCTCCACTTCACTACAGCGCCAAGACGTGCGGAGCGAAGTCCGCATCTCCGCTTCATTACAGCGCCAAGACTCGTGGAGCGAAGTCCGCGTCTCCACTTCACTGCATTAGACAAAACGCAGAGTTCGAAGTCCGCGTCTCCACTTCGACGCAGAGCTCGAAGCCCACAGCAGAGCCAAGACGCAAGATTCGAAGCCCGCATCCCGACATCACTGCAATCTCAAGACGCAGAGCTGGAAGCCCGCGTCTGGCAAGGTTCGGAGTCGGCATCCAAAACGCGAAGCTCGAAGCCCGTGTTTCAACTACAGAGAAGCCCTACGTCTCGTTATAACTGCCCTCATTACTGGATCAATTACTGTCCACATAATGAGAGGAGTTAACCTCATTATAGAGGATTTTTAGGGAACAGTTTTATCCTGAAACCCCTATAAATAGCCTAGTTTGCTACTGAAGAGGGGTTGAAAGTTTTGGCCAAAGATTGGAGAGTGAATTTTGGTCGGATTCTCTTAGTCTGAGGAATACTGAAGAAAGAGTTCAACTCTTCTAACAACTTGCTGAGCACAATTTGTTTTGCCTCAAATCTCTTTGAGATTTCATTGGATAGGAGCTGTGCTACTCTGTCCATAATCCGAAGAGAAGATTCTCAGAAGATAGTGACGTTCACCTGGTCAAGGAAAATAAGATTCAGTTTCCACCGCTACATCAAGAACTCAGCATTAAATAAAGAGAAGATTTGAGTTTGAATATCTTCTTTCTCTTGTAATCAGAATTTTTGAGATTGTTGTAATCTTTCATTGATTCAAAAAAATTTTATTACGATTCTCCAAATTTTCCCGAGCTAAACAGGGGCCACATCTAGAATCCGTTGGAGCCACCTCTAGAATCCTCACTCTGCCTAGTGTTGGGTGATGAGGATGTCTCTGGTACTCTTGTTATTGATTTTGTTATTGACCAGACTCTGTATTCTTTTTATTTTGTATACCCGTTATACACACGGTCATGTTGGCGTCTGACAGAAGGCGTGTGGAACTAAATGCCACACGGAACAAAATGTCACACCACATGCCTCGTTGGGGCCACCTCTTGAATTCAAGGGTGGCACCTCTAGAATCCCACATCGCGGGGTGTTGGCATGATGGAGGCATCCTCAGTGTACTTATTATTTAGACTCAGTACATGATATATTTAATAACCCAACAATGGTGATGTCAAGAGCACTTACTATTTGGTCATTCACTCGTTCGGATAATGGAACCCGTATGCCATGTGCGGATGGGTTCGGCTGGAGTACGGGCTCCGGTGTGAACTGTCAGTACTATGGGACACTGGAAGAGATTGATTAAAATATCAGGTGATACTGATTGTTATTATTGTATAATTATATTGCTTCATATCTTGTCCATTAGGATTATTTTGTTTATTGTCATATTATTATATATGCATGTTCTGCTCTTCATGTCATGTTATTATCCTGCTCTCCATGTATTCCATGTGGGCATGTCATACATGTACACTCACGACACTATAAATGATTGATGTGATATATAATCATATATTATATAATATTATAGAGGTAACAATGTTATATCATGCTAGGTATTGATTATGTTATAGTACTATTAGAATACTTGTAATATTGATATACCAGTTGTTAGGATATTTATGTTGTATCACTGTTACCTTGACATATATTATATATTATCGTGATTGTAATATTATATTATATATTACTCCCTCCTTCATTTTACCACTCACTAGGTCGCTTTCTGACGACCCTAGGTTTGCGTGCCCATATTAGAACTCAGAGATTTCGTAGCCCCTGATATTTTCTGAGATTATTTTGAGATTGTCACCCTTTTCGATACACACGCACTTTATTATTTGTTTCTATTTTCTTATTTATCCCTATTTTCATATATATTATGATCACTGACCCTTTTGCAGGTATTTTTCTATTTATTTCTACTGGAATTATTGTGTATACTATGTTTATTCCCTGTACTGAGGCTTAACGTACGTATATGAGGGTGTAATCGCCATGCATTTGTACGTCGTCGTAGAGTCCCCGTATCCGCGGGATCGGGGTGTTACAAAAGAATTAATCAAGCCTAATGGTTTGGGTCTAAACTCGTTTCAATTACGCTTAGTCATTGGTGTAAATAAATTTGTAATGTGGATCTCATCTATATGTGTGGAACGCGTGATATTAATCAAGAGCCTAGATCTATGATGAGCTGAATTATGATTACCTTGAGCCTATAAATATTATGGATTGGATTCCCTCTCCACCACTACAACCTAATCTCTGTCTTGGAGGTCTCTTATCTCCTCTAAGGATTAAGAAGAGAACTTGGTGGCTGAAGAGAAGAATCCCCTCCATCTTCTTCAAGTGTTCAAGATCGTGCTGACTTGGAGCCGCTTTCGTGATGGAATCAGGTATGCCTAAAACCCTCATTCCCTTTGATTTTGATAAAGAGGCTTTTAGTTTATGCATGAATTTTGTTAGAAATAATTATTAAATGATATTTCATCCAACCTTTGAGGTTATAAAATTGTTAATTTTTCCCCTTGTTTTTGGCAAAAAAAACCCTGTATTAGTATTATTACTAATATGCTGCTGCTGTATCTTGGAGGAGAAATTCTTCCTTTTCCTTTAAGCCTTTTCCCACCCCCAAAGTCACTCATCAAAAGCAAACAACCGCACGCTTTTCGTGAGATAAGGCAGGTCACAGAATTGGAGAGTACCAAGTTGTACCAATTTGGCATGTGGCGGAGTTGAGCTTGAGGCCATCTCCAACCCACGCCAATTTTGGCGTGGGTTGGATTGTTTCCTTCTCCAACCGGGCCAAAAAGCACCCGACAAAATGCCGGGTGCTACAGTGCCACGCCAGAAATGGCGTGGCACTGTAGCACCCGGCATTTTGCCGGGTGCCAATCAAAATTATATGTTTGTTTTTTTATTTTAAATTATTATTAGTTTAGTAGTATTAATAGTATTTTAATATAATATTAAAAGCAATAATAATAAAATATATAAGGAATATGCTATTTGAAGTGAAAAATGGAGTGATGGGTTGGAGGAGTTTTGATTGAACACTCCATTTTGGAGTGAAAGTACACTCCAAAATGGAGGGGGTGATTGGAGATGCCCTGAATCTGGTTCTGTACTTGATAGCAGATTGATTGACAACAATGGGTCAAGAATTCCCCCACAAATAAAAAAAGAATATGAAGATGATTGAAGGCCTTGTGCTATTCTTCTTCCAATCAACTTTCTACTCTTGTCTCTGTGTGTGTGTGTGTGTGTGTGTGTGTGTGTGTGAGTGTGAGAGAGAGAGAGAGGGGGAGAGAGAGAGAGAGAGGATTCTCTCAAAGAATTGACCCCATATCAAAATGCAACGCATCACAAGGAATCCAAATAAAGAGCAAACAAAACTGAAAATCCCAGAAAGAGACGGTTTTTTTTTTTTGGGGGGTCCAATATTTGGACCTCAGTGGTAAAAGTTGCTTTCTCAAGAGAAGCAAAAATTCTCTCACAATTCTCATGTCATGATATCAATATTCACTCACTCACTAGTTCCTTTCTCACCAAAAAGAAGAAGAAAACAGTCAATAGTTGCAGAGGACCATCACCCATGCATCATCACAATCTTCCAAGCAAAATGTGGGAGAATAAGATCTTGTATGTTTTTTGGTCATGAGCAGGAATATTTGCAACCAGCAATATGAAGATTGCACCACATTCCCCATTCACGACATAGTCAGACTCTGAAACTACAGAGCAAATGCTAGATTTTTTTTTTTGTGTACTCGGCGAGCAACATAGCAGGCGATAATGGTAAATGTAGTTACAAACTGTAAATAAAAACTGCAACAGCCAAAGCAGCAAATTTTCCATAAATATCATATGCAGCAAACCAAAATAGATCTGAACTACATAACTGGAAATACAAGATTGATTGAAGAACAAGCAACCTGCCTGCAAAGGAAATCAAGCTACCAAATTTGAAGTTATGATGTAATTTACCCATGAATACTAACAAAAATGCCACCATTTATTCAAAAACATAGTAATCCGACTGACACACCATACTCAAGTCTAATAGTATACCTAGACATCACTAGAATTCAAAGCTTTAGATTGTTAACTAAGACCTTGAAACTATTGTTTCTAAACCCCATAGCAGCGGAAAGTGCACGCGCAAGTGTTTCCAACCTTAACACTGCATCGGTGATCAGACTTCACAAGAAATGGGGGGAGACGGTGCAAAGCAGCACACACGCACGACACATCCACCTCCTCCAGCCATCGGCAGCAGTCCTTGTTCACTCGGGGCTCATCCTTGTGATCCAGGAGGACTGCTCGGTTGGGGCTTATCCTTGTGATCACCTCCATGCCCATGGCTGTGCTCATGCCTCTGGCTGTGGCCATTTCCATTTCCACTGCCACAGCTCTGGCTGTGGCCATTTCCATTTCCACGCCTCTGGCTGTGGCCATTTCCGTTTCCAGGCCTACCATGATGATGTTCACGCTCATTCTCATCATCATTACCACCACCATCATCGTCATTGTCAATGGCCACTTAAAGCTTACTGGTATTTAGATTCCTGGGGCTTTCAGTCATTGGCAGAACCACACAGGCTTGATGAGAAAGGGCAATCTGAGAGAGGCACATAGGTCTGATCTGTGCAATCGTGTGCTTGGGCAGAAATGACATCAGAAACAGCCCAATAAGCATCAGCAATGCCATCGTTGATCTCACCATTGTTCAAACTCTTAAGGAGGCCTGCTTTCTCTTCCTTTTACAGGACTTCATTCACTGACTTTGTGCTCGTATGAAATGAAGGTTAAGAAACGAAGAACGTGAACAAAGGCATGCAGCTGAGTATCGTTTCTTTATAGATTAGTTGTTGCTAGGTTGGTGTCACTCCTGTCATTCCTAGTGAGCAAGAGAACTTTTGGAGCTTGGTGGTTCGAGGTTAGGTGGGTATTAGGAGCAAAGATTGCAAGCACATTGAGCATGTTCTTGTTTTGAGTACAATCACAGAGCAATCCAATTGGAATTATATCAAAAATAAATAAAAGCAAAGTCTCATCTAACCAAATTCAGATATGGGTTGGACTATATGTATGCAAGGTTTGCATCAGCCCATGGAGACGTACATCTTCAACATGGACAAGAAGTTTATAACAGTATGAGGGGGCTTTTCTGAGCTATGTATAATGTATTTCTTCTGAGGAAATATGTATAATGTAATTCATTGATTGAACAATATAATCCTTGCTATGAAAGTTTATCAACAATCAGAAAGGAAAGTAGAAACATTACTGTAGAGAGTCGGAAGAAACGGTGAAATCAAATACATATTCCTGGAGTTTTCAGGAAAGTCATTTTTACAGGCTATGTAGCACGGACACTCTTATCATAAAGCCATGTTGTGTCCGAAACGTGTCGTGTCGGACACAAGTGCTGTGTGTATTTTAAAGAATTTGCCACGTGTCCGCGTGCCGTGTCCATTTCAATGTTGCCGTGTCCATGTAACATAGATTACAGGACACATAATTCTAAGTGAAATTACAGAAGTCAAGAATTATGGATGAAGAACCTGATCCACTTAATTCAGAATCGATTTTATTGTTTTATTTCTGAATCAGGTGCACCTGAATTAAAGACTGTTTTCTATCTCAAGCTAGGTAGTAGACGAGGTATGCATTCAAAGTATGTTGTTATCATGCCCAATTGAGAAAGGTTAGGTCCTCATGAAAAGTGGAAAAGCTTGAGGAAAATGATCAATTCAAATGCAAACGTGGGGACTGTCAATCAATCATTCCACAGTGATTGATTGGACGAATACCAATGATTCAAACCACATGAATATGTGCTCGAGAAGATAAGCGCATAACTAGTTTTCTGTTCATGGCTGACCATTAACTAATTAGAGAAAGCGAACAACGAACTATCATTAGCTATCAAGAAATCTTTGTACAAAATTCCAATTTCATCTCCTAAGTGGAAAGTACAATGTATGCATAAAGATGAAGATGTAACCCCAACTTCAAGAATATTTTTATCAGAACCTGTACGGTGCAGTCCTCACATGCTTGGAGTGGGCTTCTGGCCTTGCCATCATAACAACAATGAACCTACCATCAACAAACTAAAAGAGGATGTTCTAAATTAAAAAAGATACTTTTAAATATGACAACATGTTTAAATATACAGGTCCAAAGTTATTCCAAAGGCAATGCCACAATAGATTACCTTTCCATCCATCTCCTTTACAGCCGAAAGTGCTTCTTCTTCACGTGCAAACCATATGTATGCCAATCCCAAGGGCTCCTTGGAACTCTTGCTTGTTATTAGTTTAACTACAACATATGATGAGGCAAAATTAGTACATAAACGTACATATGGATTGGCGTACTCTGCAGTGTATAAACAAAGCAACAATAATTTGGCTTAGTGATGCATCATGCATGTAATGATGAAACGTACAAAGAGACTGCTATTATCATATTAAATCTTACTCCAGCCCAGTGGTGCTATATGTTATTCAGAACTGAATAGAAAACATGAACAGAAAATCACCTTTGCTGATTTCTCCAAAGCACGAGAAGGTCCTCAGCAAACATCCCTCAGAGGTTGACCGTGACAATCCTGCAAATTCTAATTATGCATCAAAACAACTGCATAGATGCTAAACCTGTTACGAATATGATGCAAATTATAATCACACCAATCCATCAGAGCATGCTTGGTCGCACATATTTGTCAACTAGCAGGCTTCAGGCCCAACTTATCTTCTGTTTATAGGCAGGCTTCCCCCCAAAAAATGCAAAGATCCTTGTCCTGGTTAGTAATCATGATAAGGTTCAAGGAGTCAATATTTATGGCCTATGGGTAACAAAGACAATGGAGCAAAGAAACTCTAGTTTCCAAGCAGAAAGTCGGTAAACTATTGTTTTCAAAGAAAGTAGGACTGGAGCTCAAATGTGTTGGTGTTTGGCTCAAAGCTGCTCCTTTTGCATGGACGTTTCGAGCATGATATAGTCTTTATTTGGCTCGGTCTTCAATACAAAAGTTATAGAGAATCATTCTAGCTACAGGTCAAGCTTTGAATCACTCAAATCGGAGCAGTATAGAAGAATTTATGCTCAGTTAAAGTACTCTATCCATTCAAATTCTGGGTACATGAGTCTACATAGAGAACTTCAAAGGATTTTTGACCTTTTAACTAGACTCGTAAATTCCCAAGAATTTCTATGCATGCATGAAAGTGGGAAGACTACAAGGAGGACCTAGAAGATTCATTCAAGCCTGTAAATTGGCATGTCCTTGTTGTGGAGAAGGGCAAGCAAAAAAGCAAAGTAAGAAGCAAGCCATTGGCAAGCAATTTGGCTATCCGTTAGAAGAGTATTCCACTTGTTTTTTCTTGAAAGATAGAGTGTGTTTGAGTGGAGGAAAGTTTCTCTTTCTTATTTGAGGAGGGATCTAGCATTGAGTTTGTAGAAGGTGGGTGTGTGTGAGCTGTGTATGACGGAAGTTAGTGCAGTCGGATGTGTCGTGTGCCTTGTTGTACCCTTTTGTTGATTCCGATATAGTGAAGCCCCCTCCAAGCTCCAAGCTCAACTTGTGATTTTTTCTCATTTGGATTTTCCATTGCCATCAAGAACAAGATCCTGACAATAGCGTTTTCATCGTGAATGCCAACAAAGTGGTATCAGAGAACAGATGGGGTGTTCGTGATGGATGAAGAGAAGACAATGGTCGGTGACGTGAAGATTGAGTTGAAATCATTCGATGGGCGAACCAACTTTACTCTATAGCAGTGAAAGATGAAGAACATTCTTATTCAACAAGATCTCCACATGTGCATGTTGAACATCGAGCACAAGCCCAAGAAGATGACCGTGGAGGCTTGGAACAAGGCGGATCTCAAGGCGATGAGCTCCATCAAGCTGCACCTTTCCGATGAGGTCACATATAATGTGATGGATGAGAAGACTACAAAAAGGTTCGTGGGAGAAACTTGAGAAGTTGTACATGGGGAAGACGCTTTCTAATAAGCTTTTCCTAGAAGATCAATTGCTTAACCTTCGTATGCAAGAAAGAGGTGACGTAATGGAGCACCTTAATGAGTTTAATCGTTGTGAGAACGATTTTTTGCGGGTGCAAGTCCAGTACGAAGACGAGGACAAAGTTTTGCTTTTGCTATGATCATTGTCATCGTCCTTCAAGCATTTTTGGACCGCACTCATGTTTGGCAAGGAGACTCTTCAGTTCGAGAAGGTTGTCCAAGACATCATTTTTCATGTCAAGATGAACAAGAGCACAGGTGATGACATGAAAATTGAAGGCCTACTCATCAAGGGATTGAATGATTATCATCGGGGCCGATCCAAGGAAAGAGGTAACAAGTTTGACAATCGCAGGAAGTCAAGATCAAAATTCAGGAGTCGTAAAGATATGGAATGCTATTATTGCCACAAGAAAGATCCTTTTAAGAAATATTGTAAGAAGTTTAAAGATGAACAGAAGGAAGAAAAGAACATCAAAAGCATTACTACGTTCAAAGTTGCCACAAAGAACAATGCTGAACTTCTTTCAGTTTCTTCAGGTAACAAAATTTCTAATTCATGGATTCTTGACTCAGGTAGTACTTTTCATATGTGTGCAAACAGGGATTGGTTCAACACATATGAGAAGAAGAATGGAGGTGAAGTCCTCATGGGGAACGATGTTGCTTGCAAGGTTGTTGGCATTGGCACGGTGAAAGCAAAAATATGACGGCATCATTCATACTTTCGACAACGTGTGACATGTCCCAACTCTAAAGAAGAAGAGCCTCATTTCTTTGGGCACTCTTGATGTGAATGGCTACACATGTTCTTCAAGTGGAGACAAGCTTAAAATTTGTAAGGGCTCAATGGTGATTATGCGAGGGGAGATGCTTCCGACAACTTGTACATGCTTTTGGGAGATACTAATTCTGGTGAAGTTGCTATATCCACACCGGAGAACTCGGAGAATGACTCGGCTCATCTATGACATCTTCGTCTTGGCTATATGAGTAAGCGAGCGAGCTATGGAGGAGTTGCAGAAGAAGAAATTATTAAAGAATATGAAATCTTGCAAACTAAACTTTTGCAAGTATTGCGTATTTGGGAAGCAAACTAAGGTCTCTTTCAAGGTTACAGAAAAGGAGAACCGCACGAAAATAATTATTCTCGATTACATTCACTCCGATGTGTGGGGGCCGGCCCCAACAAAAATCTCGTGACGGTGCTCGTTATTATGTCACATTCATGGATGATTGTTCACGGAAAATTTGGGTCTATTTTATGCAGGAGAAATCTGAAGTCTTTGCAAAGTTCAAAAAATGAAAGGCCAAAGTAGAGAACAGAACCGGGCGGAAGATCAAGTACTTGCGCAGTGACAATAGAAGTGAATATCGAGATGAAAAGCTCATGAAGTTTTGCAAGTAAGGTGTAATGTCCTATTTGAGTATTACCCCCAAAATAATAAAAATAATAATAATATAAAAAAATTGGTAACTTAAATGCAGGTGCTGGGGATCGAACCGAGTCCCCGGCAAGGGAGAGGAAAGAGTAGACCTTAATGTCATATTGGCGTGTAATCTAAAAACACTTAAATTTAAACCTAATAAGCTAGTCAACCCACATTTTCAAATCTAAACCAAATTTCTCTCTGATTTTTAGCAATCCACAATCTATATCTAAACTGTTAAATCTTTCAGTTTAATTCTAGCCGAAATTTAGATCCTAAAATCTCTAATAATCAATAAAAAACCTAAATCTTCTTTTCTCATTTCTTCTACCCCAAGAAAAAACCAAACCCTTTTTATTGTTCTTTTGTTCAATTTCGAACTCAAGTCCTCCACCAAGACATTGAATGCTCTAATCATGAGGCCACTTTGGCATGTGATTAGAGCACTCAATGTCTTGGTGGGGGACTTGAGTTCGAAATTGAACAGAAGAACAATAAAAAGGGTTTGATTTCCTCTTGGGGTAGAAGAAAGGAGAAGAAGAGATTTAGGCTTTTTATTGATTATTAGGGATTTTAGGATCTAAACTTCAGCTAGGATTAAACTGAAGGATTTAGCAGTTTAGATATAGATTGTGGATTGCTAAAAATCTGCGGGAAATTTGGTTTAGATTTGAAAATGTTAGTTGACTAGCTTATTAGGTTCAAATTTAAATTTGAGCGCTTTTAGATTACACGCCAATGTGGCATTAAGGTCTACTCTTTCCTATCCCTTGCTGGGGACCCGGGTTCGATCCCCAGCGCCTGCATTTAAGTTACCATTTTTTTATATTATTATTATTTATTATTTTGGGGTAATACTCAAATAAGATATTACAATATCAGAGTTGTGCAACCGAAAGAAGGTTTCATTGTAGGGTTCTCGTGGGGTGACTGACACCCTAGTCCTATTTCTGTTCTTATTCCTGATATATGTTATACATGTTACCTGACTACCTTACGGTAGGGCCTGATTCAGCGTCAGGAGTCTGGGCTGTGCTCCCTGGTATGCACGAGACCCACTTAAAACACAGACAATGTCTCTAACCAATTAGTTTCAATAACTTAGGATCTCGATTGGCACTTGTAGTAGGCGGAGTAAAGGATGCGTCTATTACATGCGGTAATTGATATTCGCTGACATATATATATGTATGTTATGATGGATATCTGATTATACTCATGACCTAATGTACATCTAACTATAATACTGACTGGCTTGTTTTTTGTTAATTTATGATTGGCATATGTTATTTCAACCTTATCCTTGATATTTCTTTTATAGTATGCTCACACGTTATATGCACGTGCACCTTCCCCTTTATTTTACCACTCATTAGGTCGCTTATTGACGACCTGAGTTTGCTTACTTAGATCCGGAGACATTGCAGGATTAGGAGTACTTCGAGCACATTGCGGAACTCCAGTAGTTTATCATCTGTTCATTTAGTGAGAACTTAGTATTTTTTGTCTATTCCTATTATGCTTATAATAAGTAAACTTTTAAGACATTATTGTACTTGTTTTTGAGTGCTGGAATAAACTGTGGACCTTATGTTTTGATTTAATACATTAAGGTTTAGCGTATTTATTTTGAAAATACATCGCTGACTCTCATCACGTACCCAATTGTGTGTATTTTGAGAAGTGAGGCGTGACAGAAGGCATTACTCGATACTTTACTGTGATGAAGACCCCACAACAAAATGACGCGGCAGAGAGGATGAATCGGACTCTCATGGAAAGGAAAAGATGCATGAGACTTCATGCGAGTTTGCCCGAACCTTATTGGGCAAAATCAATTAACCACGCCACATATTTGGTTAATCAATCTCCATCAAAATTTACTTGAATTCCAAGTGCGCCGAGGAAGTTTGGTCGGGCAAGGATGTCAACTATTCTACTTTGAAAGTTTTTAGATGCAAGGCATATGCTCATATTCCGAGGGATGAACAGAACAAGTTGAAGCCAAAGTTACTTGAGTGCATATTTCTTGATTTTGAAAAGGGAGTGAAGGGCTACAAGATATGAGATCCAAAGAACAAAAAGAAAGTACTTAGTAGGGATGTTGTGATCGATGAGCTAACCACTTTAAGGACTAAAGCAAATGATGTGACAAAAAAAGATGTTTCTATAGAGATTCAGAAATCCAAAGATCGAAAGATCATCGGCTCCAAGTGGATTTATCAAAAGAAAGCAAGCATAAATGAAAAAGAGGCTCCTACTTACAAGGCAAGTTTAGTCGCGAAGGGGTCCTCACAAAAAGAGGGAATTGACTACAATGAAATTTTCTCTTCAGTAGTCAAGCACACATCTATTCAAGTGTTGTTATCTCTTGTGGCACAACATGACATGAAGCCGGTACAACTTGACGTGAAGACTGCTTTACTTCACGAGGATTTGAAGGAAACTATCTATATGGCTCAGCCGGAGGGATTCGTGAAGTAGAAAAGGAAGACCTTTTGTGCAGATTAAAGAAGTCTTTGTACGGGCTCAAGCAATCTCCAAGGTAATGATACAAGTGTTTTGAGTCTTTTATGCTCCAAATCGGCTACAACAGGGGGTGGGTATGATTGTTGTGTTTACTCACACACATTTGATGATACTACATGATTATCTTGATATTATATGCAGATGACATGTTAAATGCATGTCTGGATATGTTAAAGATAAAAGAACTCAAAAGAACGTTGAGTGGAGAATTTGACACGAAAGATCTTGGTGCCGCCAAGATCTTTGGCACAGAGATTAAAAGAGACCAGAAAAATGGGAGGTTGTGTCTTTCTCAAGGCAAGTACATCAACAAGGTGCTTGAGAAGTTTAACATGGCTGATGTCTGTATCCACTCCATTGGCTTCGCATTTCATCTTGAGCGCAAAACAAAGTCCGTCTAGTGAAGCTGAACATGAAGAAATGAAGATTCCATACGCAAGCGCAGTTGGGTGCTTAATGTACGCGATAATGTGCACAAGGTTGGATCTCGCTCAAGCTATGAGTGTTGTGTTAAAATATATGTCAAATCCGGGTGGACAGCATTGGCAAGTTTTCAAATGGATTCTCAGATATTTGAAGGGCACAAGGAACTTGGGCATTATATTTGAAAGACAATATGGAGAGGCGAGCATCATCAATTTCGTTGACTCCGATTATGCGGGAGATTTGGACAAGCGACAATTGTCACATGTTATATTTTCACTTAAGGTAGAGGACCGATATGTTGAAGATCAATGCTCCAATCGATTAGTGCTTAATCTACTATGGAAACTGAATACACGACTTTAACAAAAGCTGCGTAGGAAGCTATTTGACACAAAGATTTAGTAAATGAAATGAGTTTTAACCAAGATTCGGTGAAGATTAAATGTAACAGTTAAAGTGTTATATGTCTTGCGAAGAATCAAATCTTTCATGCAAGGATGAAGCATATGGAAGTACATTATCACTGAATTCGAGATTGGGTCAACTCGGGAGAAATCGAAATTGAGAAAATTCACACGGACGAGAATGCGTCTGACTTTCTCACTAAACCAGTTATGGCGGAGAAGTTCAGACACTGCTTGAGCTTGATAAATCTGAAGACTTGTTAGTTGACAAGTACATCTAGCCACCAGAGGTGTGTGGAGATGAGTTAATCCTCATCAAGGTGGAGAAGGAGCCCATTCTGCAGCCCCAGAGTGAGATCGAGACAGCGATGTTGCAACAAATCGGAGCTCTAATACCGATTGTTACTCTCAGGATCGACGTTTGTGAAACTTGACAATATGATTAGTACTTGCAAAAGAAAACTATTATAAAGCAAACTAGCAATACCTAGACAAAAAAGTAATAAGAAAGAACATGAGGATTTAACGTGATTCGGTTTAAACTTGGCCTACGTCTACGGGGAGAGAACTTGAGAGAACTTTATTAATAACTTGATATAAAGAGATCTAATCTTCCTCTTGATGTAACAAGAGTATTCACCTTCCTCCTTAATTTAGACTTAGATTACAAGAGTATTATCTTATTTTTATACACCTTTACCTTTCTCCTCTCTTTCTTAGCTTCCTTCTGATTTCCTTAGTGTTCTCCATCTTTTTCTTCTTAAGATTAGATTGAGATCAGTGTTGGGTTATAACCTTTATTTATAAGATTTTATAATACAACTCCTATTTGGACTATGAGATGATATTGATCACTGGATCTTAAAGAATCTTGATCAATCCTATTAGGAGTTGATCTCCTTGATCTAAAAGAATTTTAGACCCTTTAATTTTTAAAACAAACTTTCATTGAATAGAAACTGAATCATATGCGTACTCCACCAGAAAAAAACTTGCGCGTAAAAAGAAAACTGATTCTGCTTCAGAAAAAGTCGTTGTTAGTGGACTAATCTATATGATTAGTCAACTAATTCCTAAAATTAGTCGACTAATATCCTTATATAGTCAACTACTGTAAACTACTCCTTCTCTGTTTCTGCTTCTGTATCTATCCTAGTCGAGTACTAGTCGACTAGACTTGTGTGTTAGTCGACTAATACGCTTACTAGTCGACTAATCAGCATCATCTGGGTTTGCTTATTTTTTACTTCAAACCATCATCTTCTCCAACTCGATTGGATCTTTTTGGATCATCATCTCCTCCTAAAAATAAGATAAAATTCAAACAATCTCCACTTTGACTTACTTTTCAAGCCTTTAGTAAAACACCTTGAGATTTTGAATTACTACATTGATTCTTTCCTTAATTTTAACCGTACCGTAAAACCCCCTCTCCCCAATGTCTTTAGTTGATTTGCCATCATGGGTTGGGTCATCTCGAGCCTTACCCAGATGCACCCTTTCTCCTTCGCCCAACACTTTGAACCGGTTCACGTCCTATTACAATCTTCCTTGAAGCTCTACCTCGCGATGAGTTCCCTTCTAAGCTTATCCCTGAAACTCCACCTCAAACTGAGTTTCCTTCCTGCAGCTTGTATAACCCTTCACATTTTTTTTCTTTTAGAATTACTCTGTCTTCTTAGCTAACTGTGACAACGTTTTGTTGCACTTGGATCCGGCATCCTTCTTCATCAAACGCCCATATTGATATTAGATTGTATAATGCCTCCAAAATATGTTAGACGTCTTCAGAACACGCACCATCACATCTCTTTCTGTGACCTTAATTGTTCCAGTGCCGATGACCTTGCAAGCCGAGTCACCACCATCTTGACAGTCCCTTCCTCCTTTGCAACTAAGGAGTTGAATAGCTCTTTTTAAGAATATACATGAACCGTACTACCTGAATCAAATATCCAGTTTTTAGCTTGAGAAGTGTTGTCTTCAACATAAGAAACCATTAATACTTCGGTTTTCTCTATACCGCTTAATACTACATCTGCCTCCGCAGGTTGCCCTTTTTTCTTCAACTAATCTTGCTGATACTTACAGTCATGCTTCCAATGACCTTTCCTGTGACAGAAATAACACGCTTTTGCCATGGTTCACAGTCGCGGTCTCGGCGGGCACTGAGACGGATCGGTCTTGGCGACTCGGATCGGTATTAGGCGATACGCGCAAAATGCTACATAAAAAGCTCAAAAATTCTGAAAAAAATCACGACAAATCTTAAAAAAATGTAGACATTCACATTCATTTATCACATATCCAAAATATATCACCTAGCACACTAAATATAAAGCGAAAGCATAAATACACGCGTCATCAGTAGAAGCATATCAAAATACATGCACAATATAGTAAATTGCACAAACTACATTCATAAATGCATGCTAATGTAGTTATTTCCATACTGAATTGCGATGAGGCACAAAATCATCATAATCATCTCTGCGGTAAGTAGATAAACCGATACTAGTGCTCGTAGATCTCTCAAGTTATGGTTTGCAATCATGGACATATGTCACACCATAATGTTGGCCTGCTTTCAAATTCAACATTTGCATATAACACTCAAGACTATAAGTTTCTCCATCAGTACTATTGTTGCCCTCATTATTGTCATCATCGCCGCCGCCATCACCACCATCACTGTCTTCATTATCATCACCATCTTCACCATCATCACTACTAGAACTAGATAAAACCCTCACATCTTTACCACCAACACCATCATCTGCTTCTCTTATACTTCGGAGGGGGAGAGATCGGAAACAGGAAGAGAGAGGGAGGGAGAGGGGGAGGGGAGGGGAAAGAGACAGAGAAAGACGGGAGAGGGAGGGGGAGGGGGAGGGGAAAGAGACAGAGAGAGACAGGAGAGGGAAAGGGAGAAAAGAGAGCAGGTGAGAGGGGGAGAGAGAGAGACAGAGGGAGGGGGAGGAAGAGAGACAGAGAGAGGGAGGAACATCACCTGGGGCTAGGGAGGAGCGGTCGGCAACGACCGGGCGGCTGTGGAGTCCAGATCTGAGCGGCGACGATCGGGCAGCGGCACGATCTCCAGATCTGAGCGAGAGAGGCAAGTTTTTTTTTCTTTTTTTCTTTATACCTGTTCGTCACGGGTGAATATAAGTTTCGAGCCGACTCGGCCGAGAATCAGAGTCACCTCCGTCGACTCGGCTGAGTCACGACCGATTCGGCCGTGAATCGGCCAAGTCGACCGAGTCAATTCTGATTCTCGGCTGAGTCGGTCTCCTCTGAGTTGAGTTGACCGACTCGTGACTCGGACTCGTCTCGGAGCGGGCCAAGACGGATACAACTCGTCTTTGACTCGGCCGAGTCTTTGAACCGTGCTTTTGACGAGTCCGGACCTTTTTTCCTTCTCCTTCTCCTTTCCGTCTCGTGACCACCAAATCCGATCATGTCTGCTCCTCTTGGTCTAACCTTTTTCTAATTTCATTAGATAAGAAAGTTGATGTAACCTCCAAGATGAGAGATTTCTTACCGTAAAGCATAGTGGTGACGATGTGATCATATGACTGTGAAAGCGAACTGAGAAGTATCAACGCCTTTTTCTCCTCATCGATCTTGACATTATTAGCTAGAAGCTCATTGATGATCTTATTGACGAAGTTTAAATGCTCCAACACCACTGTCTTTTCATTCATGCGTAGCTCATATAGTTGTTTCTTGAGATACATCTTATTAGAGAGACTTTTCGTCATATACAATGTTTCTAACCTTGATCACAATCCTGTAGCTGTTTCTTCATCCATCACGTTGTAAATCTTCTTGGCAGCGAGGCACAGTTGGATCGTACTTGCCGCCTTTAGATCCATCTCCTCATAATCCTCATCTGACGTACATGCAGGTCTTTGATGACTTACCCTGCAAGATCTTGTGAAGACCTTGTTGCATCAGCAACGCCTTCACTCTCTTTTGCTTTAAGTCGAAGTTTTCTTTACCATTGAACTTCTCGACCTCAAACTTTATCGTAGAACTCCTATCTTCGACATATCGCCCTTCGTTAATATTAGCTTTGATACCAATTGTTGTAATAAATCAGCGCTCTAATACCAATTGTTACTCTCAGATCAACGTTTGTAGAACTTGACAATATGATCAGTACTTGCAAAAGAAAACTATTGTAAAACAAATTAGCAATAACTAGACAAAAGAGCAATAAGAAAAACACGAAGATTTAAGCGGTTCGGACCGAACGTAACCTACGCTCACGGGAAGAGAACTTGAGAGAGATTTATTAATGACTTGATACATAGAGATTTAACCTTCCCTTTGATGCAACAAAAGTATTCACCTCCCTCTTTAATTTAGACCTAAATTACAAGAATATTACCTTATCTCTATGCACATTTACCTTGTTCTTTTCTTTCTTGGCTTCCTTCTGACCTCCTTTCTTCTGATCTCCTTGGTGTTCTTCACTTTCTTCTTGAGATTAGATTGAGATCAATGCTGGGTTACAATCTTTATTTATAAAATTTTACGAAACAACTCTTACTTGGACTATGAAATGATCTTGGCCATTAAATGCTTGAAAAATCTTGATCAATCCTATTAGGAGTTGATCTCCTAGATGTAGAAGAATTCTAGACCATTAATCTTTAAAAATAAATCTTCATTGAATAGAAACTGAATTCTATTCGTACTTTATCAAAAAAGGAAACCAGCGCCTGAAAAGAAAAGTGAGCATGCTTCAGAAAATGCCCCTATTAGTCGACTAGTCCATATGATTAGTCGACTAATTTCTGAAATTAGTTAACTAATATCCTAATATAGTTGACTATAGTAAACTGCTTCTTATCTATTTCTGCTTCTGTATCTGACTAGTCGACTAGGTTTGTGTGTTGTCGACTAATACCCTTACTAGTTGACTAATCAACACCATCAGAGTTTACTTCTTCTTATTTCAAGTCATCAACTTCTCCAACTCAATTAGATATTCTTTGATCATCACTCCTCTTGAAAAACAAGACAAAATCCTAACAAGTGGACCCGATGTGCAGCTTCGAAATGAAGTCGCGACATCGAAGGCCATTCTGACAATCCAGAGTATGGACTCCGGAGTGTGGTCATGGCAGCGGAGTAAGTTTTAGTGCTCCAGAGTGTAATATCTCAGAGTGTGATAGCCCGAAGTATGGTCACTCTGGAATAAGGTTATGACAGCGGATCCCGTTGTGTCGCTCCGAAATGAGGTCATGAGTACAGAGTCCGTGGTGCTACTCCAGAGAGCAAGCAAGTCTGAAATGAAGGCAGTCCGGAATTGATAAAATGTTCAACAATTTCAAATGGCGTCGGATATCTCGCCAAGGTGGAGATTGTTGGTGTTTGGCTTGATTTTCAACTAAGTCATAGTTGTTGCTTTGTATGACCAGGATTCAATTTTGCATGAAAATTTCGAGCATGATTCAATCTTTATTTGGCTTGGTCTTCAATACAAAAGTTGTAAAGAATCATTTCAGCTGCAGGTCAATCCTTGAATTATTCAAATTGGAGCAGTATTGAAGAAATTATGCTAGGTCAAAGTACCTTATCCGTTCAAATTCTGGGTACATGAGTCTACGTAGAGAAGTTCAAAGGGTTTTTGACCTTTTGATTAGACTTGTGAATTTTCAAGAATTTCTATGCATCGATGGAAGTGGGAAGACTACAAGGAGGACCTAGAAGGTTCACTCAAGCCTATAAATAGGCATGCTCCTTGTTGTAGGAAAGAGCAAGCAAAAAAGCAAAGAAATAAGCAAGCTATTGGCAAGTAATTTGGCTACAAGTTAGAAGAGTGTTCAACTTGTTTTCTCTTGAGAGAGAAAGTTTGAGTGGAGGAAAATTTCTCTTTCTTCTTTGAGGAGGGCTATAGCGTTGAGTTTGTAGGTGGGGTGTGTATGAACTATGTACGACTTAAGTTAGTATAGTCGGGTGTGTCATGTGCCTTGTACCCTTTTGCTGATTCCGACGTAATGAAGCCATCTCTGAGCTCTAAACTCAATCCGTGATTTTTTTTTTCTCGTTTGGAGGTTTTTCACTGTCATCAAGAACAAGATCCTGACAGCAACGTTTTGATCGTGAACACCAACATTGCGTTCATTTTAGAAACTCTTAGCATAAACATTACTCTAGTCTTCCCATGATCCCATGAACAGCCTGATGGGCCTACATTCCAGGAACATCCCCACCCCCCCCCCCCCCCCCACCCCCAAGGCAACAACAACAACCAAAAAGTAAGAAAAGGAAACAAACTTGCATTACCACCAACTATTAAAACATATAAACTCCAACAATGACCCCACTCATGCATATCGCTCCCTTTGCCGAAGTCTAAGCACCTACTATGGCCAAAAATGTTGGTAGCATCTCCACAATGTTAAAGAATCAATCTAGTTTATTTAAAATTTAGGAAAAGGAAAATTGATTGGTTGATAATAAAATTTTCAAAAAGAAGCAATTTTTTGCACCTAAATGACATAAATCCAAAAGTTGATTAATGAACAAGTATTCAACAAGTTGTTCCAAATTTCTAGAAATATGAAGGAGAACTTTAATTCCAACCAAACACGTACATCCAATGTTTTAAATATCAGATATCGGCGACATATCAGTAGGCAAAATTATATATTGAATATTGGATACTCGGTGATATATCGCGACATGTACTAAATATCAGACATCATTTCAGACGTCATATCAGATGAAAAATATAAATGTGATTGCCTACATAAATCATGTGAAACTACTTAAAGCAAATTTAGGGTCATAAACTCATAGGAGACTTACCTTTTGTAGAAACTCCTCAAATGCGTTTGTAAAAGCCCCCAAATGCGTCACGTGGCGATATATCAGATATATTCATCTGGGATATCGGCCGACATATCGGCCATATGGCGATATATCTGTCCAAAATGATATCTGATAAAATTTGCATTTATCGTATCGTTTTAGATAAAATATCGGTATACCGGCCGAGATTTAAAACAACGTGTACATCCATCTGTGTTGGTCAGTTTGATGCACAGAACTAAATCCAGACAAGACCATATGAATTTACATGAACAATGAATTGAGTCAGGAACTTAATGCGAAAAAGAAAGAAACACAGAATCATTATCACCATCATCAAAAACTTCTTCCATAGAAGGCTAACCAAAGTGGTATATTGTCAATGCTCTATCAGTTCAGTTGGAGTCAAGTTCCTGTCTGAAGTTGCTATAAGAAAGGAAGAAGCTTGCAATGAGCAATATCCTGTGATCTAGTATATAATATGAAACACCCGTTGGTTTGAGCAAAGAAGTCTACACAAATTTTCCAAGACAAACCAAAATCATGGAGAAGGAATTCTTCTGATTTACTCAGCACTGTACTAAACTGTTGTAAATAGAAAAGCATGATCAAATCATCGAATGGTCATCAGTCTTTGCCTACCAAAATGATAGTAATGTGTGCACTACCTGGTAGACTGTATCACTAAACTCAAGTATTATAAGTGACTCTAGTATGTCGGTAGGCTGATAATCATGCATTCTCATGCCATAGTGGAAACTTGTAATGCAGTATGCATCAAAAAACAGAGCACAGCACAATCCAGCACTTGCGTTCCTTTGATTGTGAAGAAAAAGCCCGCAACAATTGAGACTCTCACTTACATTACCGCTCACCAAGCCAGCAGCAAGCAGAATGAGTGAGGCCATTAAAGATGAATTTCTTAGCATTTTCATAACATCTCCATACAAAAACAGGAAGTAGAAAAATGGCTAACACCATGTTTCCATATTTCAGGTCAATAAGTTTCTGCAACAACAGCAGCAATTAGAGAAGCCAGAGACAAAGCGGTAAAGAGAACATCCGAAGCCTCCTTCCCACAGAACAACAAACATCTTGCTAAAGGGCATCTATCGTGGCCACTCGCGGACAACTAAACCTGGCTCCCAACTATCATTTGCCTTCTAATGGACGAGAATCAAAATTCAAACATCAAACCAACCCCATTCCCATTGGGCCCAGCTCCACATCCTCTAATCCCATTTCTCTAACAACTTGCATTTTGAGCTTAAAAGTTAAACTTTTAGGCCCAAATTAAGGGCATGTCTGATTGTCGTAAGTCGCAAACACCAAACTAGTTTACAGTTGTAAGTGAGTTACATGCAAGTAAGTTTTATGGTGTTTTGTTGATAATTAAAATTGTAAGTGAAAAAGTGTATTGCGTTTTACGGCGTTTGGATGTCGTAATGTGCAAGTCATAAATGAAAATTTTGATCAAAAATTAACTTTTGATGATTAAAAATATTTAAAAATGCCAATAAATACTAAAAATATTAAATATTTAAAAAATTAAAAAAATTAAATATATTATATGTAATAATTAATAAATAACAAAAATTAGTTAATAAAAAATATTAAAATTTAAGTATATTTAATAATTAAAAATTTTATCTAATATAATAAAGAACTAATTTTAAAAATTTAAAAATCTAATGTAGTAAATTTAAAAAATATAATATATTAAATAATAAAAATAATAAAATTAGTAAATATTAGAAATTAACATATTAAACAATATAATAAATTAAATATAATATATAATATAATACATTAAAAAATTAAAAATCTAATGTAGTAAATATTAGAAATATAATAAATTAAATATTAAAAAATAAAATTAGTAAATATTATAAATATTAAAAATTAAGTACATTAAATAATATAATATTAACAATTAGTGAATATCTAATATAGTAAATATTAAATAACATAATATATATTATATTATATTATATTAAATAATATACAATATTAAATAATATACTATATTAAATAATATACTATATTAAAAAATTAAAAAAATCTAATATAGTATATACTAAAATAATATATTAAAAATAAAAAAATAAAACTAGTGAATATTAAAAAATAAATATATTAAATATTAAATGATATATTATATTAAATACATTAATAATATATTATATTAAATACATTAAATAATATAATATATTAACTAATATACTATATTAAAATTTAAAAAACTAATATAGTAAATATTAAAAAATATAATATATTAAATAAAAAACAAAAAATAGTGAGTAATAAAATAATAAAAAATAGATAGATTAAATATTAAATAATTAAAATTTTATCTAATAATCAAAACTTATTAAATATTACTAATTTATAAATAAAGTAAGAACTAAAATTAAATGGAATACATTATATTAATCTAGTAATAAAAAGGATTAATCTAATAATAAAAATATTCTAATAATAAAATTATTGAATTATTACTAAAAACTTTAATCTAATAAATATATGTTATCTAATAATTAAAAATAATTTCTAATAATCTAAAAAAATTAATTCAATAATAAAAAATATTAATCTAATAACAATTAACTGTCAGCTATACAAATTTACATGACCATAAAATTAACTGTTTATGCTATGAGTGGGCTGTAAATGAGATTTACATGACCACAAAATTAACTGCTTATGTTGCAAGTGGATCGTAATTAGGATGCAAGTGTATTTTACGACTTATAGTCCAAACAAATACCGTAAGTCGTAATTACGGTGAACAAACACACCCTACTTGCGACTTACAGTGAACAAACACACCTTAAGTTTCAAATAGCCTTAACTAAGTCTTTTAAAAGCTAAAACGGAGTAAAAAGGTAATTTTTATGAGACAGGAGCAGTATTACATAGCTTTTCTAGTTAAACCATACTAATTAATGTGATTAGAACCAATCAATTAGAACTTTGATCAAAAGACAACCTTTCAGGCCTAATTAAGCCTTACCAAGCCTTATATGAGCTAAAATGGAGTGAAAATATGATTTCATAAGGTGGGAGTTGTATTACATAATTTCTTTAGTGGAACCATACTAGATAATATGATTAGAACCAATTAATTAAAATTTTGACTAAAAGTCAAACTTTCAGACCCTGATTAAGTATCAAATAGCCTTAATTAAGCCTTTTAAAGGCCAAAACGGGATGAAAAGGTGATTTTCAAGAAACGAGAGTAGTATTACATAGTTTATCTATTAAAACCATACTAGTTAATGTGATTAGAACAAGTCAATTAGAATTTTGATCAAAAATCAAATTTTCAGGCCCCGATTAAGTCTCAGCTAGTCTTAACTAAGCCTTATATGGGACAAAACAGAGTGAAAATGTGGTCTTCATGAGCCAGAAGTAATATTACGTAGTTTCTCTAGTAAAATCATACAAATTAATGTGATCAAAACTAATCAATTAGAAGTTTGATGCAAAAATTAAACTTTCAGGCCCCAATTATATGCTCAATAGTGTTCCCCAAAAAGTCTCTAACGTTACTGTAAATGAACATTGAAAGAGTAGAATTCTTAATATTCATTTCTTCAAACTATGGGGTTGTTTGGCTAAGATTTTAATACCTGAACCCAAGAAAAGGAAAATTAGCATCAAAACAATTGATGTTGTGTTCATTAGATATGCACTAGGTAGCAATGTTAATCGTTTCCTAGTGGTTAACTCTGATATCAGTAACATATCTAAAAACACAATTATTGAAGGTAAAGATGTATACTTTGAAGACATTTTTCCTTTCAAATCTAGAGTCCTTAGTGATCTTTCTTGCAATCTTTCCACCTCTGACATTCCTTCGTCTAGTTTTGCTTCACCTACTGAGCCTAGAGGGAGCAAAAAATTAAGACTCAGAAATTTCAGAGAAGATTTTTGTATTTATCTTATTGAATGTGATCCTAACTTTTTTAAGAAAGTAATGGACTCGTCTGAATCTCTTTTCTGAAAAGAAGCTATTGACAATGAGATCAAATTCATAATGAAGAACAATACATGGGTTCTTACTTATCTACCTCCAGGATGCAAAACTATAGGATGCAAATGGATTTTCAAGAAGAAACTCAGACCCAATGGCACTGCCGACAAGTACAAAGTTAGATTAGTTGTCAAGAGTTACACCCAATAAAAGGGTATTGATTTTGACACATACTCTCATGTTGTCAGAAATCTCTATTATTAGATTTCTTTTGGCACTTGCTTTTGTTCATAAAATGATTATTCACCAAATGGATGTCAAGATTCCTTTCCTAAATGGTGATCTCCAAGAAGAGATTCACATGAACCAACTAAAAGAGTTCATAATCAAGGGACAAGAAAAATATTTGCAAATTGGTGAAGTTCTTATATGTGATCAGCCTGAAACAAGCACCAAAGTAATGACATCAGAAATTCAACAAGATCATTGTACACTTTGGATTCTTTATTAATGACCATAACAAATGTATCTATTCAAAAGTAATAGATAATGACTATCTCATCCTCTGCCTCTACGACATTCTTATTTTTGGAACTTCACTTGAGACGATTCTAAAGATCAAGCATTATCTATTTCAAAACTTTGACATGAAAGCTCTCAGACCTGCAAATATAATTCTAGAAATGAAGATATCCACGGATCATAAAAGAATTTCTTTAAATCTACCTACAGTATTGAGAAAATGTTATATAAATTTGATTTCTACAAATGCAAACATGTTTCTACACCCCTATTGCTCTTCAATTGTACTAAAAAAGAATACGGGTGACCCTATCTCTCAACTGAAATACTCTCAACTCATAAGTTCACTTTTGTATGTGTCCAACAAGACAAGACCTGATTAGCTTATGCAATTTGTAGACTAAATAGGTACACTAGTAATCCTAACAAAGAACGCTAAAATGTTTTAGAAAGAGTGTTCAGATATTTGAGATTTGACTTATACTGGATATCCTGATAAGGATATAGTAACGCCAACTGGATCACTGATTCGAATAGTATGAAATCCACTGTTAGATTTGTATTCATGTTTCGTGATATAGTTGTTGTAACGCCCCGATCCCGCGGATACGGGGACGTCACTGCGACGTATATACGCAGGTCAGAAATACCCCCACGTATATACGCTAAGCATCAGTACAGGCAAGAATCAGAGTACGGAAGCGCGTGGTGCATTATACATTCCAACATATGAGTACAATTATAAAGTTATCACCAGAGATGACAAATATTACAAGAATATTACATCACCTGATAAGCGCAAATGCGAGAATACAAAGAGATGTACAAGTATGAACAGTACAAAAGGGCACTCACGAGATAGCTAGAGAAGCCGCGAGCTAACCAGGGGGAGCAAGGATGGGACTGGAGCTACAGCTGGTCTGTCTGCTCCGCAGAAGTAAGTTTGGTCCTCAACAGGAAGAATCCCCTTCAGTCCAAGCTCCGAGACCTGGACATGAGGATCCAGAGGAGTCAGAACTCCCCAGGCGAGTGGTGATGCGAAAGCCAGGTGGCGAGCATGGATAAGCACATGTGTATCGATAAAACCAAGTCATAAATATGTATTGAAAACCGTGTTGTGAGCATAAGCATGCGGAGCAAGTAGATATAAAACAAGTGATATCAAGCGGAACTACTCATGATATGATAAGATAAGAACAGGAGACTGTGGAATAGAATATAAGTGGAAAGGCAGGACATGAACAGGTATAATATAATAATCATAAATCCGGAAATTCGAAGTAAAACCTGACAAATGCAATTGTGGCGAAACAAGTGGTATAACCAAGTTGTAGGACAACATAACAAGTTATTATCTTGGCATTTTATTATTATTACTCGTCCGACCCATATATCTAGGTATGTGTCCCGGTGTACATCTCAACACACATACATCCATATATAAGTAAGTCGAGGTTGGTATTTGGAAGCTGATGAAGAACTGATAGCTCATACTTATAGTAGTTCCCGTCCGCCCGGGACACAGCCATTTGGGGGCCTTAAATCCCCCTAACACGCATCTTCTGGGGGCCTGAAATCCCCCTAACACGAATCGTCAGTTTTGTATTCCATTACTATAAGCAAGGCATCATTCCGACATCCATCACTTCCTCCCATTCCCCGTGCAAGTTATCCTTTTTATGGCTTATTAACATAATTATCGGATTACGAGAATGAGTAGGAACATAACTGGTCATAACAAGAGTACATAACAAGCATAACGGGAGTTCATAACAAGAGATCAAGTACTACATTCCCGTAATGTGATAATCATGGGTAGAGAGTTAATCATAACAGGTATCAGGTCTCAACATGCCAATGACAAGTGATCAGGCAGGTGACAGGTAGTAAGTCATGTCATAACAAGGAACAAGTGTTAAGTAGCAGCATATCAGGTGTCATGTGTTATATGCCTTGGAGGTGATATTAGACATGTGACAAGTCATGTTATAACAGGTGACAAGCGATAAGAGATAACATAGCAGGAACATGCATCAAGTAGTAACATGCTAAGTGATACATAATGCCAATACAAGTCGACCCGACGAAGCGAGGAAAATCGAATGGAGGCGAGGACACTCGCCTAAATCTTTAGAAAACACAGTGAAATCCCCGATCTCCGGAATCCAGGAAATGAACGCGTCAACGCGTTTAAAAGGAAAGCGATAGAGAGAGGAGAAAATCAAGAGAGAGAAAGAGAATGAGAGAGAGAGGAGAGAGAATGAACCAAGAGGAGAGAGAATGGAGACGCGGGAATAGCAGACGCGGGAAAAGCAGACGCGGAAAATAACATTGTAGGGATGTCACAAACGCGGGGTTCGAGACCCGCGTTCTAGCAAGGACACGAGGAGAACGCAGACGCGAGCATGAACTCCGCGTCGCGTTGATATAAGAAAGCGAAGGTCGCGTTAAATAACTATTTGGACGCAGGGGTAAAATCCGCGTCTAGAAATCAACAGAAAGAAAGAGAGAGACAGGGAAAGAGGGAGAGTGAGACGCAGGGAAAAAGTGAGGGAATCAGAGAAGAAAAGGAAATGAAAAAGGAAAGGAAAGGAAAAAGAAGGAAAAGAAAGAAAGAGGAAAAGAAAGAAAGAAGGAAAGGAAAGAATGAAAAGGGAAAGGGAGGATGGCCGGCGATGGCCGGAGGTCACCGGCGGCGGTCGGAGATGGCCGGAAGTGGCCGGAAAAGGTGGCCAAAGCTCCAAACCCAAATCAATGGTGGAGTGCAAGTGTAGTTGAAAATGAAAAATTAGAGTTTTGAAAACGAGGCTTCGGAGAGCGAAGCTATACCTCGTTAGAAAGAGTATTCCGAGGAGAGAAAGATGGCGTGATCCGTGGTGGCCAAGGTGGAGTATATGGTGGTGGAGATGGTGGAGAAGGTGGTGGTGGAAATGGGTTTCCTTGGTGTTTCTTGATGGAAAAGAGGATGAAGAAGGTGGTGTGGAGGTGGTATATGTTGGCCCAAAGGCCTATCACTCTAGTTTTGATCATGATCAACTCATGTAGTTATATTTGCTAATGATCTTGTTTAATTAGTGACAGATTCTTTATCAAGATCTTAGTAGGTGCAAAGCTCAACAAAGGATTAAATGTCAAGACAAGTTGGAAGCTAGCACCGGTTGATTCACGAGCCTATGCATCAAGAACACATCTAGAGATGAGCTCGGTGGATTGCATTTGGACCAAGTCAAGAAGATGAGAAGCCTTCAAGTGAAGACTTCAAGAGGATGAAGACTTGTGTCTAGGTATAAGATTTTTATTTGTTTTAGTTAAAATGTAAAGGATAGAATAGATTGGTGGATTGCTCAAGTCATATCACACACACACTCTTGAGATTTAATTGTCTTTTCATAAAAGAATTTTTAGTTAGAAAAGACTCTTTCTTTTTGGTAAAAAGATTTTTCATTGGACAAAATACATGTCTTGGTTTTTGATGTTACCTATATACATATCTTTCAAAACCAAGTTTAGAGCCTTATGTCAAAAACTAGATATTCATCTTATTTGTGTAGTGGATCATATCCATACACACTATGCTTTAAAAGTATATCTTGTTTTTGTATTTGATGAGATTTTCCTTATGATAAAATATCTACTTTGGGTTTTGGTAATTTCTTATATACATATCCTTTAACCAAAACAAGTTTAGTGCTTTATGTCAAAAACTAGATATTTCATCTTGATTGTGTGGTGGATCATATCCATACACACTTTGCTTTATAAGTTCAAAATATCTTGTTTTTGTATTTTGTGAAGTTATGGAAAAATAAGTTTTAGAAAAACATATTTTTAGAAAAACAGTTTTTATTTTGATTGAAACTATTTTTCTGGATTTACTGTGAATTTCTGGGATTTTTATTAAGTTAAAAGACTAATCTTTAATCCCATTTTTCTGGTTCTGGCAGTTCTGATTTTTCAGAACTGACAGTGGCCGGTCGACCGGGTCGGTCGACCGGACGTGCACAGACGTGCACGCCTTGGTGCACTGGAGGACGGTCGACCGGGTCGGTCGACCGCTTCAGAGAGCTTTGCTCTCAGGAAATATCGGTCGACCGGGCCGGTCGACCGACAGAGAGTTTACTCTCTTCTCCAGTTGCTCGGTCGACCGGGTCGGTCGACCGGAGGCTGCAACGGTCAGATTTTGACCGTTGCCGGTCGACCGGACCGGTCGACCGGTAGCACTGACAGAGCCCCAACGGCTCTATTTTCTGACAGCCTATAAAAGGGGGTATTTTCTGACAGCCTATAAAAGGGGGTCTTGTCAACTGTTTTTAGTAGAAGATTTTGGAGACCTTTGAGCTAGTTTTTCCAACTGATTTCAGAAGTTCTCTCCACATAATTGAGTGCAAATACTTCCCATCTTAAAGGGAGTTTTTATCAAGAGAGTGTTTTAGTGATTCTTTGAGATTTTCACCATAGTCTTTCCTTGCTTTTCTCACACCACACTTGAGCTATCCATTGCTAGATATTCCTATAGGTGTGTTGTAGTGAGAGTGCTCTTTAGGTGATCAAGTGTTGTGATCATCAAAGAGATTTTTCTTTGTTCTTTGAGGATACGGGCAAGTGTGCTCGTTGGTGGTTGAGTTCGGTTGTGAACTCTTTGGTTTGAGGTGCGGCCTCGGCGAGTCGGTGGACTTGCGTGTGTACGGGACTTGGGAGTCCGAGGGCTTGTAGGTGTTGCGGCACCGGGGAGAGATCCATTGGGATCTTGCATAGTGGAAATCCTTCGTGTGTCGAAGGCGGGGATGTAGAGCAAGTGTGCTCGAACCTCGAAACATACCCTTGTGTTTGCGATTGCTCACTCTTGCTCTCTTTCTCACTTAGTCTCTTTTATATCTTGCATTACTTACATTGTCTTTACTTTACATGCTTGATATACCCTTGTGCTTATATTGTTATATACTTGCGTGGGATTGCTTGTTAACACTAGTATTCAACCAAGAGAGCCAACGCGGCACCTCAACCCATTCAAGGGGAATCTAGAGGAGCTTGTCCAGAGCCTCGCAAGGGGAATTCGGCAACACTCTTGAGTTATACATAAGTGTTTAATTAAAAGAAGTTTTAATTGGTCATAATTGTTTTAACTTCCGCATTATTTGTTCATAAGTGACCATTAGATTAGCCATCACCTATTCACCCCCCCTCTAGGTGATCTTACAATTGGTATCAGAGCCAAGTGCTCTTGATATTGGGTCTAACAACCTAGAGTTAAAGATCCTAATTTGGGCTAATCACAATATTTTTGTACACACACACCTCACCATGGACTTCATGTCACCACCCACCTTTGACATTCTTAACATCCAAATTTGGAAGGTTAAGATGTCTTTGTTCCTCAAAGGACTTGGCCTTAGTGTATATCTTGCCACAACTAATAAAGAATATTGCTTAAATGGTAAGAACATTGAGGCTAATGCAAAAGCCCTACATGCTTTAGTATCTTGCTTAGATAATGATTATTTGTCTAAGATGACTAATCTTGATTCGGCTTTTGTAGTATGGAACACCCTCATCTCCCTTGGCGAAAATGATCTATACTATGCGGGGAGCGATTCGGACGTTGGGAGCGACACCTCCAACGTATGCTACATGGTCCAAGGGGATAACCCCCTTGAGGTAAACACCGAATCCGATGATGAGAATGTAGACATGTCATATGATGAGCTTGCTACCTTTTGTCATCTTGTGCTTGAAAAATATGACATGATTAAAAAGAAAAATAAAAATTTGAAAAAGGAACTTGATTGCATGCATGTAGAACTTGACTCTTTTAGAAGTAACATTGCATGTTTAGAAAAAGATAATAAAATTTTGAAAAAGAATTTTGATGCCATGCTTAATGATAAAGATTTATTAGAAAATAAAATGGCATGCTTAGAAAAAGAAAATGAGTTTTGAAAAATGAGAATGTTTCCCTTATGTCTAAATTAAATAATTTATGTAAAGGAAACATTGATTTGAAAAATAAAATTGATATGGTGGAAAAACAAAAAGAAGTTGTTTTTCAAGAGAATAAATCTTTAAAAAGAAAACTATGTGAAAAAGAAAAAGATTTTGTTTCTCAAAAGAAAAAGAAAATTGATCATATATCTCATCATACTTCTCATGCACACATTGATCAAAATGAGATTAAAAAGTTGAAAAATAAAATTGATAATTTGAGCTCTAATTTGAGCTCATGTGCATTCAATCATACTAGATTGGAATCCTTGTTTCAAAAGAAACAAGTTCCTCATACTCATGCACATTCACATCATGCACATGCTTATGATGCACATCATGCTCACACTCCCACTCATAAGTATGCTAAGGTGTACATATGTACACATTGTGGCCGCAAAGGCCATCTAAGAAAATTTTGTTATGAAAGGTTAAATGTTCTTATTTTTGATAAAAATAAAAATACTTGGGTTCCTTACAAGATTAACCCCATAGGACCCAAGAAAATATGGGTACCAAAACCCCCACCTTTTGCTTGTGATGTAGGTGAGGGCTCTCACAAAACGTGAGAGGGATGGTACCTTGGTAGTGGATGCACTTGGACATGATGGACATACTTTTGGGTTGCATCGCTATCAAGGAGCTTTGGTGGATCAACCACCATGCTAGGAGCTTTGGAGTTGGTAACAATTTCTAAACTCCTATTTCATTTATGTACATGCTTGTTCATTCATAATAGTCATAGCATGTTCATATTTTAAGATATTTTTGGTGCTTCATGTGGTATATACTAGTTTAAGTGTAGTTTCTATCAAAACTCGTTTATACATGTACAAATAAGTGAACTACAATTGACTCATATATATTTGAACTTCATGCTCATTTGTGTCCACTATATGCATGTGTATAGGCTAGTTTTGATGATTCGGTCATTTATACTTGTTATGCCTATCTTTGATTTTACTTCATGTATATGTGTGTTTAATTCAAATCTAATAAATATGTATACCCTTGAGTCATTTGCCTTCATGCAATATATATTGGACTCTTTTCATATTTGGGATATGTATGCATATTGTTAGAATTGGATAAATCATACATATACCATGAAGATTAGTATTTTAAATAAATAATAAAAAAAATTGATGATTTTTCATGTTTTTGATTTGTATTAAAGATTAAAACATGTGTAAAACAAAATGTGATTTATGATTTTTTTTGAGCTTGAATGACTACTTTCATAAAAATACTATTTACATGATCTTTTGAACACTCATCTTTATGATACAAAATATTTTGAGCTTTATAGACCATGAGTGATTAAATCTTTATGTATTTAGTATTGCTTTATGAAAAATATATGATGTGTTTTAAGATGAAAAATAAGATTTTCATGAGATTCATGCTTCACTTTCCATTTTCATGAAAATACCATTTACATAACCTTTGAACACTCATCTTTTATGATAAAAGATAATTTTTGAGCTTTATGGACTATGAGTGCTTAAACTTATATGTATTTAGTATAATTCATGAATAACATATGATTTCATGCTTGTGAAGGATCTTTAACTAGTTTTTCAAAAATTATTTATAACTAGTTATTTATTCTTCAAATTTGGTAGTGCTTAAACATAACTATTTTTCAAACCTACCAATTTTTGGTTATGAGTATATACATGATTTACAATGTTAATCTTACAATACATATATATGATTTTTATGTGCTTGCTTTACAATTGATTTACATTCTTAAAAGCACAAAAAGTTTATGCTAAGTTAAGTTAACACCTTATATTAACTATGCATAAGCTTATGAAAAATAAAAAGATTTTATTTTAGATCTTTCATTTGGTATCAATATGCTTCATCTTCAAATTGTTATATGATTACAATTGATATCAATATGTTTGAAACATTAAAAAATTTTGCAATGATAACTTGATATCACACATCTTCAAGTGCTATTTTCTATTGGTATCAAATTACAAATTATGATTGGTTCAAAATTTATTTTATTGGGAAAAGTTCAAAATTTTGTTTTGATAAAAAAAATTTTAAATTAAAATGTTTTGTTTTGTATTTCCTATATGCAAGGAGAGCTTAACATCTCTCTTACATATAGATTCATGTTGAGTATATTATAAATTGAGGAGCTTAACATCTCTTCTTTATATGATATACGTGTGTAGGGGGAGCTTCACATCTCCTTCTATGCATTACATAGTTGTGTTGTGTGAATTAGGGCTTCACATCCCTCTTTCATGCAATGCACATTGTAGGGAAGCTAACTTAACGTCTTCCTCTTCATGAATGTATATCGCATATAAATCTTTATTGGTTGATTTGTATTTACCCCTTGATTCTTTTGTTTTTGACAAAAAGGGGGAGAAAAATTTGTTTTGATTTGCTTTTACTTTGAACCCTTTGTTGATGATTGACAAAAAGGGGGAGAAGTATTTGTGATGTATTTGTGATATATGCATGATTTCCTTACTTAAGGGGGAGAAGTATTTGTCTTCCTTACTTAAGGTTGTATAAGATTTGTATTTATGCATATATATTTGTATTGCAAATAGGAGAAAAAGATTTTGATTTATAAAAAGATTTTGATTTATGCTTGTTGCATGTTTTATCTCCATACTTGCATACATATTCACGTGCCTCATTGCCTTATCTATTGCTTATTTGATATGCATGAGTTAAGGGGGAGCTTCTTTGAAGCTTTACTTTAATCCATGCATATATATAACTTCATGAGTTTTGTCATCATCAAAAAGGGGGAGATTGTTGGCCCAAAGGCCTATCACTCTAGTTTTGATGATGATCAACTCATGTAGTTATATTTGCTAATGATCTTGTTTAATTAGTGACAGATTCTTTATCAAGATCTTAGTAGGTGCAAAGCTCAACAAAGGATTAAATGTTAAGACAAGTTGGAAGCTAGCACCGGTTGATTCACGAGCCTATGCATCAAGAACACATCTAGAGATGAGCTCGGTGGATTGCATTTGGACCAAGTCAAGAAGATGAGAAGCCTTCAAGTGAAGACTTCAAGAGGATGAAGACTTGTGTCTAGGTATAAGATTTTTATTTGTTTTAGTTAAAATGTAAAGGATAGAATAGATTGGTGGATTGCTCAAGTCATATCACACACACACTCTTGAGATTTAATTGTCTTTTCATAAAAGAATTTTTAGTTAGAAAAGACTCTTTCTTTTTGGTAAAAAGATTTTTCATTGGACAAAATACATGTCTTGGTTTTTGATGTTACCTATATACATATCTTTCAAAACCAAGTTTAGAGCCTTATGTCAAAAACTAGATATTCATCTTATTTGTGTAGTGGATCATATCCATACACACTATGCTTTAAAAGTATATCTTGTTTTTGTATTTGATGAGATTTTCCTTATGACAAAATATCTACTTTGGGTTTTGGTAATTTCTTATATACATATCCTTTAACCAAAACAAGTTTAGTGCTTTATGTCAAAAACTAGATATTTCATCTTGATTGTGTGGTGGATCATATCCATACACACTTTGCTTTATAAGTTCAAAATATCTTGTTTTTGTATTTTGTGAAGTTATGGAAAAACAAGTTTTAGAAAAACATATTTTTAGAAAAACAGTTTTTATTTTGATTGAAACTATTTTTCTGGATTTACTGTGAATTTCTGGGATTTTTATTAAGTTAAAAGACCAATCTTTAATCCCATTTTTCTGGTTCTGGCAGTTCTGATTTTTCAGAACTGACAGTGGCCGGTCGACCGGGTCGGTCGACCGGACGTGCACAGACGTGCACGCCTTGGTGCACTGGAGGACGGTCGACCGGGTCGGTCGACCGCTTCAGAGAGCTTTGCTCTCAGGAAATATCGGTCGACCGGGCCGGTCGACCGACAGAGAGTTTACTCTCTTCTCCAGTTGCTCGGTCGACCGGAGGCTGCAACGGTCGGATTTTGACCGTTGCCGGTCGACCGGACCGGTCGACCGGTAGCACTGACAGAGCCCCAACGGCTCTATTTTCTGACAGCCTATAAAGGGGGTCTTGTCAACTGTTTTTAGTAGAAGATTTTGGAGACCTTTGAGCTAGTTTTTCCAACTGATTTCAGAAGTTCTCTCCACATAATTGAGTGCAAATACTTCCCATCTTAAAGGGAGTTTTTATCAAGAGAGTGTTTTAGTGATTCTTTGAGATTTTCACTATAGTCTTTCCTTGCTTTTCTCACACCACACTTGAGCTATCCATTGCTAGATATTCCTATAGGTGTGTTGTAGTGAGAGTGCTCTTTAGGTGATCAAGTGTTGTGATCATCAAAGAGATTTTTCTTTGTTCTTTGAGGATACGGGCAAGTGTGCTCGTTGGTGGTTGAGTTCGGTTGTGAACTCTTTGGTTTGAGGTGCGGCCTCGGCGAGTCGGTGGACTTGCGTGTGTACGGGACTTGGGAGTCCGAGGGCTTGTAGGTGTTGCGGCACCGGGGAGAGATCCATTGGGATCTTGCATAGTGGAAATCCTTCGTGTGTCGAAGGCGGGGATGTAGAGCAAGTGTGCTCGAACCTCGAAACATACCCTTGTGTTTGCGATTGCTCACTCTTGCTCTCTTTCTCACTTAGTCTCTTTTATATCTTGCATTACTTACATTGTCTTTACTTTACATGCTTGATATACCCTTGTGCTTATATTGTTATATACTTGCGTGGGATTACTTGTTAACACTAGTATTCAACCAAGAGAGCCAACGCGGCACCTCAACCCATTCAAGGGGAATCTAGAGGAGCTTGTCCAGAGCCTCGCAAGGGGAATTCGGCAACACTCTTGAGTTATACATAAGTGTTTAATTAAAAGAAGTTTTAATTGGTCATAATTGTTTTAACTTCCGCATTATTTGTTCATAAGTGACCATTAGATTAGCCATCACCTATTCACCCCCCCTCTAGGTGATCTTACAATTGGTATCAGAGCCAAGTGCTCTTGATATTGGGTCTAACAACCTAGAGTTAAAGATCCTAATTTGGGCTAATCACAATATTTTTGTACACACACACCTCACCATGGACTTCATGTCACCACCCACCTTTGACATTCTTAACATCCAAATTTGGAAGGTTAAGATGTCTTTGTTCCTCAAAGGACTTGGCCTTAGTGTATATCTTGCCACAACTAATAAAGAATATTGCTTAAATGGTAAGAACATTGAGGCTAATGCAAAAGCCCTACATGCTTTAGTATCTTGCTTAGATAATGATTATTTGTCTAAGATGACTAATCTTGATTCGGCTTTTGTAGTATGGAACACCCTCATCTCCCTTGGCGAAAATGATCTATACTATGCGGGGAGCGATTCGGACGTTGGGAGCGACACCTCCAACGTATGCTACATGGTCCAAGGGGATAACCCCCTTGAGGTAAACACCGAATCCGATGATGAGAATGTAGACATGTCATATGATGAGCTTGCTACCTTTTGTCATCTTGTGCTTGAAAAATATGACATGATTAAAAAGAAAAATAAAAATTTGAAAAAGGAACTTGATTGCATGCATGTAGAACTTGACTCTTTTAGAAGTAACATTGCATGTTTAGAAAAAGATAATAAAATTTTGAAAAAGAATTTTGATGCCATGCTTAATGATAAAGATTTATTAGAAAATAAAATGGCATGCTTAGAAAAAGAAAATGAGTTTTTGAAAAATGAGAATGTTTCCCTTATGTCTAAATTAAATAATTTATGTAAAGGAAACATTGATTTGAAAAATAAAATTGATATGGTGGAAAAACAAAAAGAAGTTGTTTTTCAAGAGAATAAATCTTTAAAAAGAAAACTATGTGAAAAAGAAAAAGATTTTGTTTCTCAAAAGAAAAGAAAATTGATCATATATCTCATCATACTTCTCATGCACACATTGATCAAAATGAGATTAAAAAGTTGAAAAATAAAATTGATAATTTGAGCTCTAATTTGAGCTCATGTGCATTCAATCATACTAGATTGGAATCCTTGTTTCAAAAGAAACAAGTTCCTCATACTCATGCACATTCACATCATGCACATGCTTATGATGCACATCATGCTCACACTCCCACTCATAAGTATGCTAAGGTGTACATATGTACACATTGTGGCCGCAAAGGCCATCTAAGAAAATTTTGTTATGAAGGTTAAATGTTCTTATTTTTGATAAAAATAAAAATACTTGGGTTCCTTACAAGATTAACCCCATAGGACCCAAGAAAATATGGGTACCAAAACCCCCACCTTTTGCTTGTGATGTAGGTGAGGGCTCTCACAAAACGTGAGAGGGATGGTACCTTGGTAGTGGATGCACTTGGACATGATGGACATACTTTTGGGTTGCATCGCTATCAAGGAGCTTTGGTGGATCAACCACCATGCTAGGAGCTTTGGAGTTGGTAACAATTTCTAAACTCCTATTTCATTTATGTACATGCTTGTTCATTCATAATAGTCATAGCATGTTCATATTTTTAAGATATTTTTGGTGCTTCATGTGGTATATACTAGTTTAAGTGTAGTTTCTATCAAACTCGTTTATACATGTACAAATAAGTGAACTACAATTGACTCATATATATTTGAACTTCATGCTCATTTGTGTCCACTATATGCATGTGTATAGGCTAGTTTTGATGATTCGGTCATTTATACTTGTTATGCCTATCTTTGATTTTACTTCATGTATATGTGTGTTTAATTCAAATCTAATAAATATGTATACCCTTGAGTCATTTGCCTTCATGCAATATATATTGGACTCTTTTCATATTTGGGATATGTATGCATATTGTTAGAATTGGATAAATCATACATATACCATGAAGATTAGTTTTTAAATAAATAATAAAAAAATTGATGATTTTTCATGTTTTTGATTTGTATTAAAGATTAAAACATGTGTAAAACAAATGTGATTTATGATTTTTTTTGAGCTTGAATGACTACTTTCATAAAATACTATTTACATGATCTTTTGAACACTCATCTTTATGATACAAAATATTTTGAGCTTTATAGACCATGAGTGATTAAATCTTTGTGTATTTAGTATTGCTTTATGAAAAATATATGATGTGTTTTAAGATGAAAAATAAGATTTTCATGAGATTCATGCTTCACTTTCCATTTTCATGAAAATACCATTTACATAACCTTTGAACACTCATCTTTTATGATAAAAGATAATTTTTGAGCTTTATGGACTATGAGTGCTTAAACTTATATGTATTTAGTATAATTCATGAATAACATATGATTTCATGCTTGTGAAGGATCTTTAACTAGTTTTTCAAAAATTATTTATAACTAGTTATTTATTCTTCAAATTTGGTAGTGCTTAAACATAACTATTTTTCAAACCTACCAATTTTTGGTTATGAGTATATACATGATTTACAATGTTAATCTTACAATACATATATATGATTTTTATGTGCTTGCTTTACAATTGATTTACATTCTTAAAAGCACAAAAAGTTTATGCTAAGTTAAGTTAACACCTTATATTAACTATGCATAAGCTTATGAAAAATAAAAGATTTTTATTTTAGATCTTTCATTTGGTATCAATATGCTTCATCTTCAAATTTGTTATATGATTACAATTGATATCAATATGTTTGAAACATTAAAAATTTTGCAATGATAACTTGATATCACACATCTTCAAGTGCTATTTTCTATTGGTATCAAATTACAAATTATGATTGGTTCAAAATTTATTTTATTGGGAAAAGTTCAAAATTTTGTTTTGATAAAAAAAAATTTTAAATTAAAATGTTTTGTTTTGTATTTCCTATATGCAAGGAGAGCTTAACATCTCTCTTACATATAGATTCATGTTGAGTATATTATAAATTGAGGAGCTTAACATCTCTTCTTTATATGATATACGTGTGTAGGGGGAGCTTCACATCTCCTTCTATGCATTACATAGTTGTGTTGTGTGAATTAGGCTTCACATCCCTCTTTCATGCAATGCACATTGTAGAGAAGCTAACTTAACGTCTTCCTCTTCATGAATGTATATCGCATATAAATCTTTATTGTTGATTTGTATTTACCCCTTGATTCTTTTGTTTTTGACAAAAAGGGGAGAAAATTTGTTTTGATTTGCTTTTACTTTGAACCCTTTGTTGATGATTGACAAAAAGGGGGAGAAGTATTTGTGATGTATTTGTGATATATGCATGATTTCCTTACTTAAGGGGGAGAAGTATTTGTCTTCCTTACTTAAGGTTGTATAAGATTTGTATTTATGCATATATATATTTGTATTGCAAATAGGAGAAAAGATTTTGATTTATAAAAAGATTTTGATTTATGCTTGTTGCATGTTTTATCTCCATACTTGCATACATATTCACGTGCCTCATTGCCTTATCTATTGCTTATTTGATATGCATGAGTTAAGGGGGAGCTTCTTTGAAGCTTTACTTTAATCCATGCATATATATAACTTCATGAGTTTTGTCATCATCAAAAAGGGGGAGATTGTTGGCCCAAAGGCCTATCACTCTAGTTTTGATGATGATCAACTCATGTAGTTATATTTGCTAATGATCTTGTTTAATTAGTGACAGATTCTTTATCAAGATCTTAGTAGGTGCAAAGCTCAACAAAGGATTAAATGTTAAGACAAGTTGGAAGCTAGCACCGGTTGATTCACGAGCCTATGCATCAAGAACACATCTAGAGATGAGCTCGGTGGATTGCATTTGGACCAAGTCAAGAAGATGAGAAGCCTTCAAGTGAAGACTTCAAGAGGATGAAGACTTGTGTCTAGGTATAAGATTTTTATTTGTTTTAGTTAAAATGTAAAGGATAGAATAGATTGGTGGATTGCTCAAGTCATATCACACACACACTCTTGAGATTTAATTGTCTTTTCATAAAAGAATTTTTAGTTAGAAAAGACTCTTTCTTTTTAGTAAAAAGATTTTTCATTGGACAAAATACATGTCTTGATTTTTGATGTTACCTATATACATATCTTTCAAAACCAAGTTTAGAGCCTTATGTCAAAAACTAGATATTCATCTTATTTGTGTAGTGGATCATATCCATACACACTATGCTTTAAAAGTATATCTTGTTTTTGTATTTGATGAGATTTTCCTTATGACAAAATATCTACTTTGGGTTTTGGTAATTTCTTATATACATATCCTTTAACCAAAACAAGTTTAGTGCTTTATGTCAAAAACTAGATATTTCATCTTGATTGTGTGGTGGATCATATCCATACACACTTTGCTTTATAAGTTCAAATATCTTGTTTTTGTATTTTGTGAAGTTATGGAAAAACAAGTTTTAGAAAAACATATTTTTAGAAAAACAGTTTTTATTTTGATTGAAACTATTTTTCTGGATTTACTGTGAATTTCTGGGATTTTTATTAAGTTAAAAGACCAATCTTTAATCCCATTTTTCTGGTTCTGGCAGTTCTGATTTTTCAGAACTGACAGTGGCCGGTCGACCGGGTCGGTCGACCGGACGTGCACAGACGTGCACGCCTTGGTGCACTGGAGGACGGTCGACCGGGTCGGTCGACCGCTTCAGAGAGCTTTGCTCTCAGGAAATATCGGTCGACCGGGCCGGTCGACCGACAGAGAGTTTACTCTCTTCTCCAGTTGCTCGGTCGACCGGAGGCTGCAACGGTCGGATTTTGACCGTTGCCGGTCGACCGGACCGGTCGACCGGTAGCACTGACAGAGCCCCAACGGCTCTATTTTCTGACAGCCTATAAAAGGGGGTCTTGTCAACTGTTTTTAGTAGAAGATTTTGGAGACCTTTGAGCTAGTTTTTCCAACTGATTTCAGAAGTTCTCTCCACATAATTGAGTGCAAATACTTCCCATCTTAAAGGGAGTTTTTATCAAGAGAGTGTTTTAGTGATTCTTTGAGATTTTCACCATAGTCTTTCCTTGCTTTTCTCACACCACACTTGAGCTATCCATTGCTAGATATTCCTATAGGTGTGTTGTAGTGAGAGTGCTCTTTAGGTGATCAAGTGTTGTGATCATCAAAGAGATTTTTCTTTGTTCTTTGAGGATACGGGCAAGTGTGCTCGTTGGTGGTTGAGTTCGGTTGTGAACTCTTTGGTTTGAGGTGCGGCCTCGGCGAGTCGGTGGACTTGCGTGTGTACGGGACTTGGGAGTCCGAGGGCTTGTAGGTGTTGCGGCACCGGGGAGAGATCCATTGGGATCTTGCATAGTGGAAATCCTTCGTGTGTCGAAGGCGGGGATGTAGAGCAAGTGTGCTCGAACCTCGAAACATACCCTTGTGTTTGCGATTGCTCACTCTTGCTCTCTTTCTCACTTAGTCTCTTTTATATCTTGCATTACTTACATTGTCTTTACTTTACATGCTTGATATACCCTTGTGCTTATATTGTTATATACTTGCGTGGGATTGCTTGTTAACACTAGTATTCAACCAAGAGAGCCAACGCGGCACCTCAACCCATTCAAGGGAATCTAGAGGAGCTTGTCCAGAGCCTCGCAAGGGGAATTCGGCAACACTCTTGAGTTATACATAAGTGTTTAATTAAAAGAAGTTTAAATTGGTCATAATTGTTTTAACTTCCGCATTATTTGTTCATAAGTGACCATTAGATTAGCCATCACCTATTCACCCCCCCTCTAGGTGATCTTACAATTGGTATCAGAGCCAAGTGCTCTTGATATTGGGTCTAACAACCTAGAGTTAAAGATCCTAATTTGGGCTAATCACAATATTTTTGTACACACACACCTCACCATGGACTTCATGTCACCACCCACCTTTGACATTCTTAACATCCAAATTTGGAAGGTTAAGATGTCTTTGTTCCTCAAGGGACTTGGCCTTAGTGTATATCTTGCCACAACTAATAAAGAATATTGCTTAAATGGTAAGAACATTGAGGCTAATGCAAAAGCCCTACATGCTTTAGTATCTTGCTTAGATAATGATTATTTGTCTAAGATGACTAATCTTGATTCGGCTTTTGTAGTATGGAACACCCTCATCTCCCTTGGCGAAAATGATCTATACTATGCGGGGAGCGATTCGGACGTTGGGAGCGACACCTCCAACGTATGCTACATGGTCCAAGGGGATGTATGCGCCGGAAAAAGAAAGAGGGAATTGCTGTAAAGATTTCTTTGAATCAGATGAAAAGATTACAACAAAACTTTTCCTTCCAGTTACAAGGGAGGGAGGATGTTGAAGCTTGAATCCCCCCTTTGTTTAATGCTGGGTTCTTCGTGTGGCGGTGGAGAGTGAATCTTGTTCTCCGTTGACCAGATGACCGTCCTGGACCGTCGGGGGTCTTCTCTTCGGTCGGTAGAAAGAGTAACTCAGCTCCGTCTACCAAAACTCTCAAAGAGGAGGTAGGCGAAGAGCGGCTAGTACTCAGTAAGCTCGCTGAAGAGTCTCCTCCCTCTGTCTGTTGTTGAAGTCGTGCTTCCCTCTTGATGATCCTCTTGCCTGGATTCGATCGATCTTGATGATGCCTTGACCTTCTTAATTCTCGACCTCTCCAAAGCTTCGATCCCCTCTTCATAGCAAACAAGGCTATTTATAGGGTCTCAGGGGGTGAAGGTGCCTCCTGAAAACGCTCCCGAATGAGGGGCCACTACCCGCTACATGCGCGGTGACTGGCCCCGCAATCAGGGCAGTTGCAACTGAGACGCGGGCGTTGAGCCAAACGCGCCTTGAAGTTTGAGACGCGGGCGTTGAGCCAAACGCGCCCTGAAGTTGAGACGCGGGCGTCGGGCCGACGCGCCTTAATGCTGAGACGCGGGCTTCGGGCCTTCACGTCTGGACGCTGAGACTCTGCTTCCTTAATGGCTTGTTTGTTAGTCATTTTTAGACAGCCTACAGAACCCCCTCCAAAGTTTCTGATATTCCGCAGTTGAATGGGACGGATTTCGGAATACTTTGGATCTTAGCCGTGTTCGCCTTTATGACTGGACTGTTGATGCTTCGGGCTTGATCTTATCTGGAATTGGTCTTCGTGAGTGTACTGTTGAACTCTTTGAAGCCGTCAGAGTTGATCGTGTTGAGTGTCTAGATACACAGTCTAGACCTCCCCGATTGCTTTTAGTCTGTCACGGGTGCGCTTTTGGCCGGGAGTGGTTGGTTGTCTGTTTGCGTCAGTGTACTGTTGAACTGACTTGCAGAAGCAGGAGACTGGACGCAGGTTCCTTTTTGAAAAGCAGAGACTGCTTTAAAGACGCGACTTCCATGGGGTAGACGCGATGTTTGGCCCGTTTGAGGGGACGCGGATTTTGGAGAGACGCATCTCTTGAAATGCAGACGCGATTTTCTGGGTGCATTTATGATGATGCTGACGGGGCATGTCCACCGAAGAGCCGCGTACTTTGGGGCGCGCACCTGTGCCATGTCATGATTACGCCGCCAGCTGGCCTGGGGAAACGGCGAGATTTCGCCTTTTGGCGCGCGGATCTCCCGGTTCATTAAATGAACTGCTCCACGTGTCAACTTCTGACTTGTGGCGGGGTCGCGACGCGTGATCTTCCCTGTTCAAACAATGATTTGGCTCCACGCGTCAGGCAGCGATTCGCTGCAGCGTTTATTGGGCCAAACGCTGCGTATCTTCGCGAATCTCTGTGCCTATAAAAGGCAACAGTTAGAGAGACGCATCTTCTTCTCCGAACGCATTTGCTGAGAAAAGAGAGCTTCCCTCCTCTTGTTTGTTCATCTGTCCATCTTCGAACTCGATTTCTGAACATCGATGGCTCCCAAGACGAACCGACTGCATCATCCTCAAGGGCGACCGTCGCCGAGGCCGAGAGAGATGCTTCCTCTGCGCAGGAGGGTGTTTTCCGAGGTAAAAATGCACCTTCGGCGTGGGTTCCGCCATTAAAACATGTTCATAGAACCCTAAGAACCTTTAACACAAGATCGTGTTTTGATTCTCGGACGCTGTCCTTGAGATGATAACCGGGGCGCGGGCCTGATGATCCGACGCTGGTGAACTCTGCCCTCTGGATCCTTCACTTAGAATATTTCTAATTGTGAAGGTCTCTGGACGCGATTTGCAGAACGCGGATTTGATCCATGCGTTCTGTGCCGCGTTTTGTGCCATCAGGCGCCGATTTGATGAATCTGGCGTCTGAGTCCAAGCACTTTGAAATTTCACAAGTCTTGGTTTGCAGAACGCGGATTTGATCCTTGCGTTCTGTGTCTTCAACCGCCGATTTTGTAGAATCTGGCGTTTGAGTCCAAGTACTTAGAATTTTCATAAGTCTTGGTTTGCAGAACGCGGCTTTGCAGGTCTGGACGCGGATTCGAAAAATTCCTGCGTCCAGTATCTCTTCTGCGTTTTGGCGCAAGTTCGCAGGTCTGGACGCGGATGATAACTCCTGCGTCCAGTGTCTCGGCTGCGTTTTGAATTATGAACACTTAGCGTCTTCCCTTATTTTTGGCAAAGTATCTGACCAAGTGTCTTTTTCTTTTGCAGTGCCGCATGTTTCAGGTTCACTTGCCAAGATGCACCACTTTGGACGCGTGGGTGGTGCCGACCGGGGCTTGACCTTTGTGCAAAGAATGAGTGTCCCCGTGACTGCTAACCAGTTACTGGATCGCAGGCTCTCTAATGTTAACAGGAGAACCTTTCGGGCACTTATGACCGATGCCGCACTCAAAACGGATGACGGCGTCAGGTTGGAGAAGCCTGCCTTCTTCTTTGGGGATCATATCTATGATGATGGCCGTCGTGTGTCTGAGGGGACCTATAAATGGCTCCGTGAGATAAAAGGGCGGAAGATTCTTTCTTCCAGACATGGAGAGGATGTTCCCGATGTCCTACTTCCAACACATGTCTGTCCCCCGGAAGATGGAATGGGACATTTCCCAGTATATCCCTGAGATCGCCCTTGGTGACTTTGGCCTCCAAAAGGTAGACCGCCATGATAGTCATGACGGGTCAGTTGTCGGACTGTTCCCTGCGTCGTCCAAGCCTGAAATCCCAATTGGAGAGATCCCGGAGCTTGCTACCACCTTCCTCAATTCCTTCATAGAAGCAGGGGTGACTATCCTGTCGACTTCCGTGCGTATGGGTGGGTCCATTCTCCAGGGAACTACTGGTGGGGCAGGATGTGGGTTTTGTCCTTACCAATCTTGAGGGGCCGCTGAAGCGTGTGGGGCTGTACCCAGCAGTCAGGCCGTGCAGTGGGGCGTCCCGATGAGTTCTCATAACTTCTTTGGGATTCTGGAACGCTACAATCCTCGGACGGGGACATTCTTTACTCCGGTCGGAGAGATGGGCCTTGCCCTGCACGAGTTGTATGAGGTCTCCGGGTTGTCGTCAGGGGATATTCCTTACGAGGAATTTGTCCCAACCACCAGGGAACTGCGCCTTTTGGAAAAGAATCTCCTCAAGTGTACGAGACCTACTGGGAGGTGATGTGCCATTTCTACATCTGCGGCCAGACAACTGCCTGGAGGTCAGGAGGCGTCAAGCAACTATCCTGGGCTGATTATCTGTTTAATAATGTCAGCAATAAAGATCTCCCAGTAATCCGACTAGCTCCTAGTTCTGGTGGGGAAGTTGAAGACAGGATCGACGCAGCTTCTGACAAGTTCTACAACCACGGAGTCGAACGAGGACGGCTTCGACCCTGACCTGGTCTTTGAGAGCTTTCACCATCAAGCCCGGACCCCTATTTCTGATCAGGCGCTGTTGGCGGGCTTCCTGATGTTGTGGCTGAAGAGGTGTGTGGTGCCCACGCTACACATGAAGTTATTGTGGCAGATGTGGTGTACCCGGCGGTACTCTTGGCTCATGGCCACCCCATAGCCCTTCTTCCAGCCGTGGTGGCTGGTATTCAAAGCGGGCTGCGGGTGCTGACCAAGAGCTTCTGCGAACCCCCAAAGACTACTAATTCCTGTGGGGAGTCGTATATCGACTCAGAGGGGAACCCGACGGTGAGGCACCCCAACCCGCGGATTGAGCTGCCTTACACGTACCTCATGGCTTGGTACGTGATGCATTGCCCATCTCTAATGACGGCGGCGCGTGGGAGCATGGATCATATCCCATTTGTGCAGCGGCTGGAACGTTCGGAGTGGCATGACACCTACCTGTATTACATTAGGAAGCGTCTTTCCTGTGCCACGAACTATCAGCTTAACCGTTGTTTTCCAGAGGTTCAAGGTGCAGCCCCCGGGGAGCTGTTCACGGATGTCGCTGGGCGGGATGACTTCTCGCAATTGCCTGCTGGAGCCTTCTGGTGGTTGATCAATATACGACCAGGATATGTGCTGTTTCGCCAAGGGACTTCCTGCACTATCGAACCGTATATGCCAAGTCGTTTTGCCCGATAATTTGGCTATGACCAGCTTTACGTCGGGAATCCCAATGCTCAACTTGCCTTTGACGGGAACCTGTTCGAAGGCGCTCGGGCTTGGTATTACAGTGTGGCTGGAGGGACGGGAGCAAACGTTCCATCTACCCGACGAGGCGCCTAAGTGCCGTATGAGCTTCAGCTTCTGTACTTGGTACTCCCAAGCCGGCCAGACGCCAGATCTTATTCCGGAGTCTTCATGTCTTGAGAGTATCAATGCCAGTCTCGAGGAAGGTCCGAATCCGGTAAACGTTCTAAACTCCTCGACCAGTACCTGAAAGCTCAGAGGGAGGTCGAGAAACGATCGAGGAGGGAGCCCCCAGTAGTGAGGGCGGAACCGCGACCGGCAAGGGCAAAGCCGCAAGCGACGAGGGCGGAGCCACCAGCAATGAGAGTGGAGCCGCGACCGACAAGGAGGTCGAAGCAATTGGCGAGGAAGCGTCGTCGACGCTCTGCTTCTGTAGTTGAGCCTGCCCCAAAGAAGGCTCGGAGGGACTTAACGGCTGAAGTCTCTCAATCCAGAGCTATCTCTGCTGGAGTTGAGGCTCCTCCTGAAGGTGTCCCTGTTAGAGTTGAGGAACCGCTGGAAGATGAAGATTTTTCAAGCTTGGTCCGTGCTCCTAGGTCGCGCAGCAAGACCGTGGAGGAAGGGGAGCTCGTTGAGCGACCCCTTGTTGCTGGTGATACCGAGTCACCGGAGGTTGACATAATGGGCGAAGAGGATGTCGAGATTCAGGAATCTCAACTCAGCCCGAGTCTCCTTCTGCTCATGAAGGGAGAGACGAGGGTACAGCAGCCGGGGTCTCCTAGTGTCTTTATTTCCAATCCTCGGGCAGTCGACCCTAGTCCTACCACTGGGTGATTGGGGGTAAGGCTCCTGTTGCGGAGCTTCTCGCGTGGCGCTATCGTCTTCTTCGTCATCGGGAGAAAGTGACTTTGAAGATGAAGTCGACTATGGCGATGAACCCGCTCTTCCTGATCAGAGCAAATTCTTCCACATCTCGGAGGAGGAACAACATGAGGGTGAGCCATCGATGGCGCCATCGCCACTGGCGACAATTGCTCCCACTGAAGGTATTCTTTTCTCCTTCTGTTTAATTCTCTCTTTTCATGTTGAAGAGGATGTTCTAACATTCTTCTTTTATACTGCAGGGTCAGCTGGAGGTACCCGGGGCTCAGCCCGAGAGAATTGAGGCTTCGGTTGCTGAGACAACCTCAGTGGGGGCAGCTGTTGAAGTTGGGGAGCCTTCCCCTTTGCCAGGAGGGGAAACAACCATTGAGGCTGAGGAGGCTCTCACTCCGCCGGTGGAGGAGGCTACTGCTGAAGCTGGGGAGACTCCCATTCTACAGACTCGACGCCTCTGGACCTCGAACCTAGTAAGGCAGCTCTGACTGAGGGGGCTCAGGTGGGGAGTCCGACGATCGGCACCCTTCAGAAGGCCACACAGCTCAATTCTCGGTGGAAGTTTCTGAAGAGGTTGTGCTTACAACTCCTTCATTGGTCGTGGAAGCTCCTGCAGAGGCAGCGCTCCAGGAAGCGCCAATGGGTAGTCTTGCTCTTGCTACATCGACGGCCGGCACGGCTCTTGTGCGAGAAGACCCGCCCTATATCCCTTATCCCGTGACAGAAAAAGGGTCGGGAAGCTTCTTAGGTGGTGAAGACATGGGGGAGCTGGCACGTCAGATGGTGCAACAATTCTTCACCTCGATGGATCATGTATTGATCTCATCTTCCGTGGACACAGCACCTTCCAGTTCGCCCCAGAGGCTTCTTGAAAATATGGCCGTGAGCGTCGAATTGGCGGGAGGCCCTTCACTTGCCAGGGCATGCCTGCGGGTGGTAGAGCAACTTGGAGATAACCTGCGGGAGCTGGAATCTTTGGAAGATGCTGGCTCTTTTGATGAAGCCCAGGCCACCTTGACTAGGCTCCTAGCTGATCAGGAACGGGAGCGACAGGAGGCGGAGGCACAAATCTGCTGCCGAGATCCGCGACCTTGAATATTCCAAGGCTGAATTTCAGAAATTAGCCGGAGATTCGAGGGAATCTGAGCTTAGTGTGCAGAGCACGGAGCAAGTCATCCTCAGAACTCGGGATATTATCGCCAAGGCGGAAGGCTGTTCTTGCGCTAAATGAGGAGAAACTTGTTTCCCTCAAAAAGGAGCTTGAGGAGCAACGGGCTGCTACGGCGCGTGCTGAAGAGAGTCTATCTCTACAATCTTCCAGGGTGGAATCTCTGCGGATGCAGCTGGCTGCCAGAAGTTTCTTATCTGAGGCGGAGCTGCGGGACCGGGCTATCATGGAGGCTGAGAGGACGCGCCAGCATGAGATTCACCGCCTTAGGGAACAAATCCGTTCCTTGGCGAACCAGGACATTAGCCTTCTTTTCTTTTTTTTCTTTTTGTAAAGAAAAGGGACACTCTATTTATTAAGAGTGTTTGTATCCACTTCTATCATTTTTTGATATAATAGAAGTTTTCTTTAAAGCTTTTGTCCCAATTTCTTTGTCCTGTTGTGGATGAGTCCAACTCTTGATCACTAGTCGTGATTACTGAACTTAGGTAGGACTAAGTTCTTTTAATGAGACGCGGTCTTGGCGAGACGCGGCATTAATCCCATAGAATGAGACGTGGCATCAATCTATGGGGACTTAGATTTCACCAAGTCTTTTTGACGAGACGCAGCGTCGATCACAGGGTGAGACGCGGTCGTCAGTCCACGGAACTTAGATTTCACTAAGTCCTTTTACTGAGACGCAGCGTCAATCATAAAGTGAGACGCGGTCATCATTTCATAAGAACTTAGATTCTACTAAGTTCTTTTGATGAGACGCGGCGTCAATCACAAATCGGAACGCGGTCTTCTTGATGAGATGCGGCGTCAATCAAAAGATGAGACGCGGCATTGATCCGTAAAGTAAGACGCGGCTGTCAGTCCCTGGGGTGAGACGCAGCGTCAATCACAAGGTGAGACGCAGCTCTGAATAACGCAAATCTGTCTTGCGCGGATCGGGCAGACGCAAGAGATGCAGCCTTGTCTGCTGAAGGGACGCGGCTTTCCCATCTGCGTCTAATGTGATCTGACTCACAAGTTTTTAGGAGATCTTTGCTCGTCAGGTCTTCACTGTCGATTGGGATTCCGAGTCATCCGTTGATTCCCAAGCAGTTATCCACGCGTCAACTCCTCATTGGACTCAGGAGTTACTGCCCTTAAATGCAAAACCGACGCGGGCGGTTGAAAACCGGCGCTTGCGACGGTTTCCAAAGCGGCGTTCCACGCGTCAATCCTTCACTGGGCTTTGACAATCGTGCGTGACGGTTCCAATTAACGCCCCATTAATGGCAGTTATTAGGGCCTGCCTATAAATAGGGTGCGCTCCCCTTCTATAACCCAAGCTTGGATTATTTCTCTTTGGATTGCTCTGAGAAGTCCCACCTTCTTCAGAAAAGAGTTTCTTGATAGGGATTCCGTCTCCATGGATGAAGGTAATTCCGAGAATGAAGATGACCCAGAGCTCTCACGCTTCGGTTTGGTCTCTTCAAGAAGAACCCCCTCTCGGATCATCTTGGACGCCTGCGTTTGGGTGCAGAGAGGCCAACTCTGGCCAGAGGTCTCTGCTGGTATGTCCCCCGATGATGTGTATAGCCTGAACTTTGGCATAACCATCTAAATGAAGTCCCGGTGCATTCCTTCTCTGGAATTTGTGCCAGTGACTTGACTTCTCTGAACGCGGGCGCTTGACGCTGGCTTTTGCCCATCGCATTTCATTGCCTTGGCGTGTTTTCCGACCTGAATCTTGCAACTCTTGTTCACTCAACAGAGAGATGGCAATTTTCGGCGTTCTGAAATTCTTTGCGTCTGGTGCATTAGGCGCGGGTACAAACTGAGGCCGCGTTTGAATCCTATGCGTGGCGCAGTTTGACTCGCGTCTGTTTGACTGCGCGGGTCATTCTCGCGTCTGAAGTCTTGAATGGCTGCCGCGTTCTGTTACTCAGTTTCCTTTATAAAAATGTACTGAGTTCCAGATTTTCTGACTCTTGCTTATTCTTTGCAGGTAGGCTTGCTCGTCCTTTTCAGGTTTGCTGGGCCCCAGAAAGAATATACCGGCTGGCGAACTTGCTCCACGTTCGTTTGTGAGAGATTAAATTATGGTCCTCGTCGTTTGTGAGAGATTAAATTATATCTCTGACGAGGATCCAACCCTCGCTAAGGTCTCTTCAGATCTTCAGCACTGATCATGTCTGATGGCAAGAGATGGTCAGGGTATGCATGACGGCGATGAGGTTCCGGCGGTTGCGGTGGCGGAGGGATTCTCTTCCTCTCCCTACTCCAGAAGTGACATCGAGGACAGTCGATGTCCTTTGGATGCTGGGGAAAGGGATGGTGATGAAATGGAGGGTTGCAGGGCTTTCGGCTGCCACCCGCCCTCAAGAACACCACTGCTCCTGGCTTTAGTCAGCTAGGCGCTTTCGACTTTTGCGTCATTGCCATGGCGCAATCGGCTCCAATTGTACACCTGGGATCAGATGCGGTTTCAAGGAGTGAGTACGGCCTCTGAGAGAGAGGACTTCTTTGTACTCCTTAATTGTAACACTCATCTTATTGTATAAGAGAGCGTTTTGTATCACTTTCATATGTTTGGATATATAATAAAAGTGACACTTTCCTTTTTACTTCTTTTGTCTCGAACTTTTTGCCTTTAGTTGGACATGTAGAAGCAAGGAATCTTTTGACCTTATCAAGATTATGACAGTAATCTTAACAAGTCAAAAAGTTATGAGGAAAGATCCTGTTTCAGGAACCTTCATGATACTGTCAGAGGTGCAATGTTAACTTGACAGAAAAAAATGGAATGATTTTGGTGGACCTGCCACTTTATAAAGAAAGTGACAAGTGGAGTGTGTACCCCCAGAGAAGGTGAACTTTTATCAAGGATTTGGGATAACTTGATTTAAGATCAGCTGGGGATTTTGATGGAAGCATTGTTTATCGGTGTAATGTTAACCAACAATGCCTCCAAAATGAATTGATACTCGGTTGGGGAGAATATCAAATGAAACTAGACTCGTGGGGAATCTAGTAAGATTTTTACCGTTAGAGGTGTGATATTAACTTAACGGTTTAGAAGTAGTCTTGTCAGAAGTGTAATGTTAACTTGACAAGGACGTGAGTTAGAGGTGTGATATTAACCTAACTCATCAGCATCTCAGTTTTATTTGGGAAAACTGAGGGTGTCACTGTCATAGGTGTGATGTTTAACTTAACAGTGATAGTAATGCTAGAGGTGTAATGTTGAACTTGGCATTAGTCGTCTCGGCTTAAAGAAGTCGAGGAAGGTCATAGCCATAGGTGTATTTTGAACTTAGCAATGACTCGGATGCTAGAAGTGTAGTGTTAACTTGGCATCGTCCGTCTCGGCTTGGACAAGGAAGTCGAGGAAAGGTCATAGCCATAGGTGTATTGTTGAACTTAGCAATGACTCGGATGCTAGAAGTGTAGTGTTAACTTGGCATCGTCCATTTCAGCTTCGATATGGAAGTGACTGTCAGAGGTGTGATATTAACTTGACAGACACTCGATGTACCGCTTAGAGGTGTAATGTTAACTTAAACAGTAGTTTGTCAGAGGTGTGATATTAACTTGACAAAAATTTGCTTGCGATAGGAGCAATTTGAGGACCTGTCATTCTATTGATGAGAATTGACAAGTAGAATTTGAAGTGCCAGAGGTATAGTGTTAACTTGGCAAATTTGAGAGTTTGTTACTCTATGCAGAGTTAACAAGCAAGGTTTGTACTCGACGAGGAGTATTCATTACCAGAGGTATAGTGTTAACATAGTAATGATTGCATTTGTGGTCCTACCATTCTATGGATGAGAATTGGTAAGGGATTTTTGGAGGGAAGAGTGGACTCGAGTCCACTTAGGATTTTTAGCAAACCCTCAGCTATCAACGGATTTGACATGCCTTTACCAACTACCGTTTGAGTTGGGCTAGCCATGCTATTCCCCTCAGCATGATGAGTTGTCGAGGACTTATGTTGGGCTTAAAGGCCAACATTTTCCTCTATCCTTAGCCGTCGAGGCGTCGGATCAAATGGGAACGTGTCCCTTAGGATTTTTAGCAATCCTCAGCTGTCAAGGGTTTGACATGCCTTTACCAACTACCGTTTGAGTTGGGCTAGCCATGCTATTCCCCTCAGCATGATAAGTTGTCGAGGACTTATGTTGGGCTTAAAAGCCAACATTTTCCTCTATCCTTAGCCGTCGGAGGCGTTGGATGTTTTTTTTGATCAGAGGTGTATTTTTAACTTGATCGGTGGAAGAATGCCATCTAGGGATAGTATTTCTTCAGGAATTTGCCATTGATTGGCATCATGAGTGTATCGCCATTTGAGGTTATGAGGCGATACGATCCATTTGAGTAGACTGACTCTACTACAAACGGTCCTTCCCATTTGGGTTGGAATTTTCCTTTCGTCTTGTGCGTCATGACCAAGGGTCTTCGGACGGCTAAGACGAGGTCGCCCTTCTTGAAAGTTCGCGATTTGACTTTCTTGTTGAAGGCTCTGGTGATACGAGCTTGATAAAGCTCGATTTGTTGTTGGGCCTGCAGACGCTTGTCGTCCAAGGCTTCCAATTCTTGGAGTCGCTGTCGATGCTTCTCCTCTGTTGTCATCTCCGCTGTCAAGGCGACGCGAAGAGATGGAATTTGGATTTCCAGTGGAAGGACGGCTTCGCATCCGTACACCAAGGAAAATGGCGTGGCTTTAGTTGGGGTTCGCACCGTTGTGCGGTAGGCCCATAAGCATTCGCCTAACTTATCGTCCCAGTCTCGTTGACTTTTTGAGACGAATTTCTTGAGAAGCTTGCCAATAGTCTTATTGAAAGCTTCTGCGAGGCCGTTAGCGGGCGGATAGTATGCCGTTGATGACACACTCTGGATTCTGAACTTGGCGCAGAATCTCTGAAAAGCCTGGCTGATGAACTGGGGTCCATTGTCATGGACAATCCGCCGAGGCACACCGAACCGGTAAATAACGTGATGTTTCATGAACTTGATCACGTTAGATGATTTTACCTCCTTCAAAGGGATAGCTTCGGCCCACTTTGAGAAGTAATCGGTTATCGCTAGGATGAACCGGTGTCCCTTTGATGATGGTGGCTGATAGGACCAACCACGTCCATCCCCCACATTTCGAACGGCCAGGTAGAGGTCGTAGAGTGGAGGTATCCTGGTGCTTGATGGATGAAATCGCCATGTATTTGACAGGCGTGACATCTTTTGGCATAGGCAACAGCATCGGCAACCATCTTGGACCAGTAGTAACCCAATCTTTGGAGTCGGTTTGCCAGCTTCGGGCCAGGTGATGAGCTCCACACGTACCATCGTGGGCTTCTTTCAACACTTCGTGGGCTTCTTTTGATGAGAGGCACCGGAGCAGGATCCCGTCATCGCGATCTACGATACAATGTTCGCGAAATCGCATTGTAGTAGAATTTGGAGGCTTTCCTTCGGATGGCAGCCGCCTCCCTGGTGTCTTCGGGCAAGATGCCGTATAAGACAAAATCAATGTAGGGGAATCGCCAGTCTTTAGCTCTGGATCGGTCGACACTTCAAGTGTTTCCTTACCGCGACGATCTCCCGTTGACCTCTGGTAGTCTCCGAGGGGACTTTTTGGGCAGTAGTATAGGTCGTGGCTATAGACGAATACCTTCTCCATTGCTCCAGCTGGAAGAGCTAAGGAGGTAGCAAGGATGCAAGTGCATCTGCATGCGCATTTTGCTTGCGCGGTACATGGTCGATGTAGAAGTTTGAAAACCTCTCGGCCATGTGGATTGTCGCGTTGTAGTAGGGTACTAGATCTTCATGCCTGACCTCATACTCTCCGCGAACTTGGCTGACGATGAGTTTGGAGTCACCGTACGCCTCGAGATTTTTAACGCCAATCTCATCGCGAATTGCATCCCAATCAAAAGAGCGTTGTATTCCGCCACATTGTTGGAGCAAGGCTCGGTTAGCGAGACAGCTCGGGGAATCACATAATCTTGTGGGAGACGAGTACTACTCCTACCCCCGCAACTGTGTGTCCCTTAGGGCTTGTTCTTGATGCACCATCGAAGAAAAGTTGCCATACTTGTCCTTCGAACAATGTCTGGGTTAGGCAGGCTTCGGCGACCTCGTCTGGGAGATCCTCGTAGAGTTTAGCTGCCCTCGGATCTGGGTGTTCGGCTAAGAAGTCCGCCACCGCTTGTCCTTTAATGGCTTTTTGGGGTAGGAAGTGCATCTCATATTGAGAGAGCAATATAGCCCATTTCGCCAGTCGGCCATTCAATGATGAAGGCTTTGTCATGAGTAACCTCAGGGGGTTGACTTTGGATATGACATTTATGGTTTGGCCCACCAGATAGTGTCGCATTTTCTGAATAGCGAACACCAGTGCCAAACATTCCTTCTCGATCGGGTTGTACCGATGTTCGGCTCCGATCATCGTTCTACTTAGGTAGTAGATTGCTTGTTCTCGCCCTTGGTCATCATTCTGAGCTAGTAGAGCTCCCAAAGAATGATCCATTGATCGGACGTACACCAGGAAAGGCTTTCCGGATACCGGAGCTGCAAGGACTGGTGGTTGGGTGAGGTAGTGTTTGATCTCCTCAAACGCTTTTTGACAAGCGTCGTCCCAAATGAATGAAACACCCTTTTTCATCAGCTTGGCGAGGGGTTGGCATCTCCCGGAAAGGTTTGATATGAACCTGCGGATGTACGCCAATCGTCCTTGTAATCCGCTGAGCTCCTTGAGGCTTCTGGGGGGTTGCATCTCTTGGATAGCACGGACTTTCTCCGGATCCAAATGGATTCCTGTGGAAGTCACAACAACCCTAGGAATTTGCCACTGGCTACCCCCAGGAAGGACTTGGCGGGGTTCATCTTCAATTGATGAGCCCGCATGATGTCGAAGACCACCTTCAGATCAGCTATGTGATCTCCTTTAATGCGACTTTTCACCGCGATGTCGTCGACATAACATTCCACCGTTTTGCGTATCTGCTGATAGAAAATGACATTCATGGCCCTTTGTAGGTTTGCCCCCGCATTCTTTAGACCGAAGGGCATGACGGTGTAGCAATATACCCCTAGAGGTGTCCTGAAGGAGGTGTGCTTTTCGTCATCGGGATACATCTTGATTTGATTGTATCCTGAGAACCCGTCCATAAAGGACATTCGCTCGAATCCACAAGTATTGTCAATCATGACATCCGTGATTGGCAATGGGAAATTCGTCTTTGGGGCAGGCCTCGTTTAGATCGCGGAAGTCGATGCAAATCCGGATCTTCCCGTCTTCTTGGCAATGGGTACGATGTTGGCTACCCAATCGGGATGCTGTTCCTCCCTGATAAAGCCAGAGTCAATAAGCTTCCTGACTTCTGATTGGATTGCCTCCATTATTCGGGACGGAACCGTCGCTGCTGTTGTTTGACAGGTTTTACATCCGGATGATGTTGAGGCGGTGCATAGCCACTTGAGGATCAAGTCCAGGCATGTCCTCGTAATTCCAGGCGAAGACGTCTATATACTCTTGTACAGAGATATAAGATCCTTCTTCTCCGAAGGTGACAGGCCGTCACTTATGAAGATGGGTTTAGGATTGGCTTCATCTCCTAGGTTGACTTGAACAACCTTGTCTTCTGTGGGTGGTTCACGCTGTTCAAAGCGGATATCCCAAAGAGCATTCAAATGTTTGATCCAAGGATCTGTATCAGATTGGATCATTTCTTCATCTTCATCCTCCAGATGGCTTGTCGAAACCATGTTTACTGAAAGCCCTTTGAAGATGTTGCCGACACTGACATCTGATTCCCACGACGACGTGTCTGATGAGCAGTCATGACTTGACAGTCTCTCCAAATCAGAGGCTGATGGCACTGGAGTTGATATATAGCCCAACCCCCGGCGCGTCTGATGATAGTAATCAGGGTTTTCCCTTTCGGTACAAAGATCGAAGCAGTGTTCTTCTTCCTTTTCTGAAGTTCAACCAGGCCTGTTGGTTAGATCATACCCCATGCGCTTTATCATCTTGAGCGCTTTCGGTTCATAATGATCGAACTGAGGGGATTCATCCTCACCTTCTGATTCTTCGTGGGGGCATTGGTTCAGACGCGAATCGCCAAAAAAGTATTGGTCTTTGGCCTTTCGTCTGGCTGGAACCATGAATACAGACTCTTGCGCGTCTCCATTATCTGGTACGTCCCGAAGGATGATTTTATTGGTACATGCAATGATGTCAAAGCATCCATTGCCGACCAGGCATCCTCATCTACGTCGGTACTAGTATCCGACGGTATTGAATCAGACTACACGCAGGGAAATACGCGAAATCTAAATCTTGATTAATATACCAACCGCCTGCATCGTCGGTGGTATCAACATCGAGCTTATTAGTGCTCTTACAAGTGGTTCCAGCTCCCACAGGCACTCTTTTTCTCCGGCTCAATGTCAGCTTCATTACCAGAGTCTGGCTCCTCTGGTTGTGGGGTTTCATTAGTCTCCTCCGGATCTGATATAAGAGGGAGTCCGTGAAATAATTTTCAACCCCTTAAACGGATGCCTTTCGGCAATCAACGTTCGGACCTGTCCACTCTCGTCAATGTATTTCATGACTTGGTGGAGAGTAGAGGGAACGATGGAATGCGGTGGGTGAATCCATGGTCGTCCCAGCAACAGGTTGTAGGAAGTGTCCGCGTCAATGACATAACACGTCACTTCCGACTTGAGGCTCCCGATCTGGCATTTGAGCTTGATCTTCCCCATCGGGCGGGAGCTGTTGGCATTGAACCCGTAAATAGTCGTCTGGGTAGGGCTCAGACGATGGGTAGGAATGCCTAGAAACTGCATAACCGGCGAGGTATGATGCTTAGCGCAGACCCTGGGTCTACCTGGATGCGGTTCACCTCGGATGACCCAATATACCCTGTGAAGTATAGGGGTTCGGTCATGCTTCCCTTTAACCTGCATGTCATCTGTTGTGAAGGTGATGCAGGGAGCATTTGGGGAGGTGTGGAGGCAATCCTCTACATCTTCCTCCCTTGGCACGCGGGTCATAAAGACCTCAGCATTTGCCAAAGCTTCTTGTAGAGCCTCTCTGGTTGACTTTGATAGCCTCAGGAGCTCATACAGGTAATGCGTGCCGGGATGTTGGCTAATTGAGCCAAGACATCAAAACTGTAAGTGTCGAGGATCCTTCCGTTACACCTTTCGCAAGAACTCGAGAAAACCGAGTTTCTTTCTGTTTCTCCCCAGGCTGTTTAGAGGAGGGCTTTGCTGGCTCTGCAGCTGGTTGTGGAGGAGCTACTGCTGTCTCGCCATACTGTTTCAGGTATGCCTGCCCCGAACGGGTTCCTGCGTTGGGTGGGTTGGGTCCGCGGCCAGGACTATTGTCTCCTCTTCCGAGTCAGTCAGCGAGGGAACATCAGTATCCGCTTCTCGGAGGAAGCGCATATCACATGGCAAGATGAAGCCTTCCCTTTGCCTTTGGACTTCCTGTTGGTCACAGTCGTCCATTGTTGCTCGTCGACGAGGTCAGGGTGGACCCACATGATTTCCCTCGAGGTGTAGGGACGGGTACCAAGCCTTTCTCCTGCTGCTGATGAGGGTCTGTGTTGACCACCCTCAGTTCTCCTTTCGGGACAGAGATCACCCCCACGGGTGTCGGGGGTCGTGTCCCAAACTGGAGAATCGACGTCATGTTGGCCGTCATCTTCTTCTGCTCCGGTCGGAGTTTTAATACCTCCGCGTCAATCAGAGCTTGAAGGATGTCCTTAAAGACGTAGCAGCTTTTGGTAGGATGTCCGAGCATCCTGTGGTATAAGCAGTAGGTGGGATTGTCGGTCTTGCCGACTTCCTCCGGGCGCTTAATTTCAGGAGTTTCAGTCGATTGCTCTTGTTGAGTAACTTGAAGAGCGAGTCGACGTGTTCCTCTTGAAGGAATACTGTTTGTTGGCGCGAGGTTGGCTAGAAGAGCCACTCGCTCTGCCTGGTAGAGGCTTGGAGGGAGATTTGGTCTCTGTCGCCAAGTTAATCCTTCCTTGGTTGGTTAGAGGGATGTGTCTGGTGCACGCCTTGTCGACCTCTCTGGCCTGGGCTTGCCTTCTTCCGCTCTGACGCGAGCGACAATCTCCTCAGCCTGTTCACCTTGCTGGACTATAATGTTCCAGGTGCGGCTTTCGGCAACTCCTATTTGAGCAAGGAGTGAGGTTTGGAGATTATGGCGACATGTTTCCACCAGGGTGGCCTGGGTCATGCCGCTTGGACACGGAGTGCCATGTTCCGAAATCTTTCTACGAAAGACTTGACGGACTCTCCCTTTCGCTGTTTTGTAGCTAAAAGGGTAGGCATTGTGACCTCCGAATCATCTTCGAAGAAGCGTGTTAGAAACAGCTTCTCCAAGTCGCCCCAGTTCTTGATGGAACCTTCCGGGAGCTTCATAAACCACTCAAAAGCCAACCCTTTCAGGGTTGCCGATGAACAGTCGCGCCAGGATGGCGTCATTATCTACCACATTCCCGGTCTGGGATTTGAAGTAGTAGATGTGCTGGTTGGGTGACCCCTTCCCGTCGAATGCTTGGAGGGTTGGAGCCTTGAACTTAGGAGGGTATGGAACTAAGTCCCACTCAGCCGGATAGGGCCGGACCACTCCCGCTTCTTGGAGGTCCTTGCGATTGGCAAGGGCCTCGAGGCGTCGTTCCAATTGACTATCCTCTTAGCATGAGTCTTCTCCTGGTCTTGGTCGCTCTTGCCTGCGACGAGGGCTTGGACACATCCGAGTAGATCGTCGTGTCTCGTCAGAAGATTCGGAGGGTGGGCTTCCTCCCTTTCTCCCTTTCCCCTCGGTCGTCTAGGAGGAGATCTCACTCTTTCTTCAAGCAATTTCTCAAGCATATGCTTAAGGGAGTCAATGGATCTCTGTTGAGAGGCGATTATATCCATCTGGTGCTTCTGCGTCTGTTCTAAACGCCTGGCCGTCTCCTCAGGAGTGTCTGCCATGTAGGCGGAGGCCTCCTTCTCGACGGAAGAGTTTGAAGCTTGCGACTCCACTATAGCGGAGTGAGAACCACCCATTCTAATGCCGCAGGCTAGGGCATTATAGTCAACTGGGGGAATGGTCCCAGTCCGGGTGCGAGTGTGCTGATACACTCCTTCCGGTTCCGAATCAGACTTATCCGAGCTGATTTTCGATTGTTTTCCCTTGCTTCTGCTTGTCATGTATGCAGTAAGTTCCGGGTACTCGACGTCAGAGAAGGTTCTCCTTCTGTGGGAGCGTCTTCTTTTGGCTGACGGGGGAATCAGGGTCAGCTGTCTAATTAAAGACGGCTGGTGCACGCCTGACTCGCAATGGCATCCAGAGAGCATCTGGATGAGCTGTTGACAGCAGCATGGAGAAGTGGCCTGATTGGCACTCCTTTTCCTTGTCAAATAATCCCTCAAATCCGTGGAGAGGGATTAAATAGACTAGCCTCGCGACGTGGAAGACGGGAGGAAGTCATGCGCTGTGCTGTCTGGACACAGGTTTCAGAAACGCGGCTGTCGCGTCGCGGCTGCGTCACGCGCGTCTGGCGTCTCTGTTGATATGAGACGCGACTTTCGCGTTGCTGTTGCTGCGTTGGAGCAGAGAGACTTGGGAGAGAGTGGGCTGCTGGGCCCCACGCTATGGGCGCGTGCTTCTGCGTTTGACGAGACGCAGAAGCTTCGCTTTGGCGTTTGGCAAGTTGGTCTTCAGAAGGGCTCAACTTGGGGAGTCTCGCGTTTGGGTCGCCAAACGCGGATCTCTCGCACTGGACGAGGTGCGGGCAAGGCATCGGATCGTACGCTGCGTCCAACCCAGTCAGAAAAACCAACGGTTCCGACTGAGTGTTGACGCGCGCGTTTTCTCTGTCGACGCTCGGCATTCCGATTGCGCCGTGGAGGAAGAGAGAAGCCACAACTTCCTGGTTTGTAGAACCAGGGGTGTTTGCCACGCGGGTCTCCTGAGAGACGCTGACGCGGGCGTTCTGTGCGACACGGTCGATCGCACTAGTAGATGTGCGGGGACCACGCGGGCCTTCAGAGAGGCGTTGGCGCGTGTGTCTCGCGCGACGCGGTTGATCGCAGCAGAGGGTCTGAGGTTACGCGGGCCTTCTGGGAGGCGTCGGCGCGTGAACCAAACTTGGCACAGTGGGCAGCAGGAGCACCCGACAGAGCCTCAGATTGGCTTCAGGGGGCTGTCCACTTGAGACCCTGCGGCAGACGCGGGTGTTTGGGCTCTTGGAGCCAGAAGAGAGGAACTCTTCATACTTCGCTGGTCGAACTCGACGACTAGTGATTCGACCATTTTCCCCTTACGGAGAACGTCATCTTGCACCACGGTGCGCTCGTCAGTAACGAAGGTAGTCCCCAGCGGAGTCGCCATCTCTTGTATGCGCCGGAAAAAGAAAGAGGGAATTGCTGTAAAGATTCTTTGAATCAGATGAAAAGATTACAACAAAACTTTTCCTTCCAGTTACAAGGGAGGAGGATGTTGAAGCTTGAATCCCCCCTTTGTTTAATGCTGGGTTCTTCGTGTGGCGGTGGAGAGTGAATCTTGTTCTCCGTTGACCAGATGACCGTCCTGGACCGTCGGGGGTCTTCTCTTCGGTCGGTAGAAAGAGTAACTCAGCTCCGTCTACCAAAACTCTCAAAGAGGAGGTAGGCGAAGAGCGGCTAGTACTCAGTAAGCTCGCTGAAGAGTCTCCTCCCTCTGTCTGTTGTTGAAGTCGTGCTTCCCTCTTGATGATCCTCTTGCCTGGATTCGATCGATCTTGATGATGCCTTGACCTTCTTAATTCTCGACCTCTCCAAAGCTTCGATCCCCTCTTCATAGCAAACAAGGCTATTTATAGGGGTCTCAGGGGGTGAAGGTGCCTCCTGAAAACGCTCCCGAATGAGGGGCCACTACCCGCTACATGCGCGGTGACTGGCCCCGCAATCAGGGCAGTTGCAACTGAGACGCGGGCGTTGAGCAAACGCGCCTTGAAGTTTGAGACGCGGGCGTTGAGCCAAACGCGCCCTGAAGTTGAGACGCGGGCGTCG